>SKCR01041047.1:0-92019 GCA_019454045.1 Zanthoxylum bungeanum
TTCCAAATGAATTTTCAACAAATTGATCCAACCAATATGCAATTAGACATATATAAGCATACTCAAACAATCAATTTATTCATATCATGCTCAAAACAAATTTACCCAAATTTTAAGCCCTACAATTTCATGCTTGAACCTATAGCTCTTGATGCCATTGTTAGGTTTGTTTCTAGGTCCCAAGATCAAACAAGACATGAAATAATGCGTGAATACACCGACGGAGATAGCGGAATACTCACATCGATCGGTTGAGTCGATTTGAAGATGAATGAAGCCATTTTGCTCACTGCCAAGGGCGCCCACTGCAACCAGTCCACTGCCCTCCAAATCAGAATTTTGAGCTGAGAAACGGAGCTCCAAGCTTCGTCAAACGGATCCCGGCTCATGGGTGAACCTCCCTACCACCTTCGCAAGTCTCGTAGTGTGCTAGCACTTGCGGTTTTTGCCACAAAAACCCAACTCTTGGCTTCCCTTTGCTCACGTTTTTTGGCTTCAAAAACCAGTGAAAAATGCCCCTTGGGCGTGAGCTTGAAGGAGAGAATGAGAGAGAAAAATGTTGTTAAGTTATTACAAAAGTGGTATAACATTTGTTTATATATTTTCCAAAAAAAATAAATGTTTTTACCATTTAATTTGCTTTCAAAAAACAAATTAAATCAATTGTAATGACCTTGAGTGTTCCACACTCCAGAGTCAAAAGTCCATCACAAGTCCATCAAGTCACATCTACTTTAATAAAGTGACATGTTGTCATTACACATCACTCAAACTGACAAGTGATTTGACGCTTGATGCGACTAATGATTTGACGCTTGATGTGACTTGCGTCGCCGCACTCGAATTCGAAATACGAATGCGCTCGCAATCACACTCGGGCTCGAGTTCGTTAATTCCAAATTAACGATTTTTCCGTCGCGTCGTAATTAAATGATTACGCCTAGCGAATTCACTATTCACGTCGCTAATGAATTAATTCTAAATTAATTCGTTCGCCCGAATTAAAATCTAATTTTAAATCCGCGTCGAAATCTAATTTCATTTAATATATCGAATATATTAATTTACCGATTAATTCCAAATTAATCATTATCTCTCTCTAGACGATATTTTATCCTAGATAAAATATCTCCGTAATTAATCCTAGATTAATTTTCTCTCTCTTCTATATAATCCCAGATTATTTAAGAGTGCGAGTTATGCGTCATCGGTGGATTATCGGGAAGCGACCCATGAGATCCCTGGATAAGTTGGCAGTAAATACGGTCGTCGGAGTATCCGAATCACGTACGTACCAAGTACTACGTTCTACCGATTTACGAGACAAGGTCGACTCCTAGCAAAACACCAAGTCTACCCAATTCTCCGGACATATCCATCTAAGAATATTTAAGATCTGTATCAAGCGTAGTATACCAAGTATTGTGTATATCGGCCCAGTATCGGATAGTCACGTGCTAGGGCTGGGACTGGATAAGTGTCTGCCCCGTCTGAAGCACATGTCGGATGTCTGGTAACTAGTCTCTATAATCGGATATGCATGACCTAGTCATAATATCCCGATGGTTGCGCAACACTTAAGAGCACTAATACCGTATCCTGCGTGACATCATCTCCACTATGACTGGAGTGATACTTACGTCTTGACATCACACCCAATACTCTACGATTCTCAATATACCCAGCATTGGCGTACACAGAACCGGTTAGAGTCCTAGACGACCTCAACTAAAGTATATTGATTGTCGTAAGCATTAGCGGTGCAAGTCTCAGGTTAAGACCAAATACACCTACCCTGATGTCGGACTCCCATAGACACATAGTCATAATACCAATGGGATTCCGAGGGGTCTATCCAGAGCGAAGCTGTTTCCCGTACCATAGGTGAAACACAACCTCCTATCGCACTTGCATAAGTATCCAATACTTAAATATATGAGAACTATGCCGTTGTGCCCTCACAACGCGCAGAAGTGCAATACTAGCCTATTCCGCATTATCGATGTCCTGTCTCGATAATACTCCGGCTAGGGATATTTAATGATTAATCCTTCGAGGACTGATACTGTCTCATATCATTCTCAATCCAGGAACTAATCAAATGGACCTCTCTTCATTTATATATCTATGGTGATCTAATCACAAACGATGAGAGTGCAATTTCCTTGTCACATAGTTAATTTGTTACAACAACACAATGATCTGTACAAATAGTGACGCTATGGGTCATTTTGTCCAACAAAAGGGGGATTTTTCTCTTGGGGTTGTTGGAGAAACCTAGTTTCGAAGCTTCCTAAATACAACAAATTGAGATTTCAGAGAAAAAATTAACAAGAACAAAAATTGAAGAAGACTTTGAAAATTAAAGGTAATCTTTATGTGTTCTTTGATTTAGAAAATTATTTTTATTGTTCTTGTTGAAAAACATATGAAGTAGAAGTGTTTTTTTATCTTGAATTTTTGGCTTTGTGTTTTGGTTGTTTGATTTGATGATTAGGTGGATGTGTAAACTTAGATTGAGTGACATTAGTCTAATATAAGCTCAATATTATTATATGATGATATGTTGTCATTCTAGATTGTTATGACTGCACTTATAATACCTAGAATTGTTTCTTGGGTGCTTTATGTGTGGTGACTTTGATTGATATTGAATTAATTTGATGGAAAATTAGATTTAGCATGAAATAAATTAAATAAAATAATAATTTAATTAAATCTGAAAAATCATCATATTTTGTATGAAAAATATGATGTTGGATATGTATTGGGTGTTAAATAATTTTCGAAAATTGTTATAGGGTAAAAATATGTGAAAACGATGAAAAATGACGTTTTCGGGTGAAAATTGGCCAAACAATGAACTGTTCACTACTCCATCAGATTGTGGGGCTAATCGGTCATTGTTCAAGTGACCGGGTCAGCCCACCTCGGGTTCGGGTTTTCCGTTTGGCCGGTTACCTGTTAAACATAGTATTTTCTAAAAAATATTTTTTTTAAAATTTTCGTTGTTTTTTCTTAGTTTATTTTTTCGTTATTTGATAACGATAAATATGTTTAGGTAAAAATGAATAAATTATTGGTATATAACACAGAATAATTTATTCGGAAAATTTAAAATTTTAAAAATACTATTTCGGCTGAAGCGCGCTTTTGCAACGAAATCCCCAACAACTCGCTTCTTATAGGGTGTGCCATTAGTAATGTGACGATACAAATATGAAGTCGTTTATAAACTTGATAATCTTTTATAAAATAGAATGAAAAAGAATTACTTTTCATTTTATTTTGAGATCTCACATTTGATAACTCTTATTCTCTCACTCCTCTCATTATTTTCTATTAAGGCTTTCGCTTTTCAATTTGGACTACCAAAACCGATCAAAGCGTAAAAAAATAACATATATTGCTTGATAAAATACTCAACAAAAAGATAAATGCGTTTTCTTGTCCAACTAATTTATAAATTTCTTAATAAGTACAATATATAGCACAAAACGATATGATCTGACGAGGAACTCACTTGGATGATTAGGCCAAGCAAACCCCAAGCAACAGATAGAACCTCAAGAACCACAAATTTGATTTTGTAGGAACAAAACCCTTCCAAGGCCATAAAGAAATTGTCTTTGATAACCCTTAAAATGATGTCTTGTTGTGTTCTGGTTGCATGGAGACGCCACTAAGATTGCCACGCCTTATATAAGTCAAAGCTGAAACAAACGGAAATCCCTCCCTAAAGCTTGAATTTTGGCCATATCTATTCTTAAGGAAGAATTTCAAAAATGGTGGATTATATTTCATTAAGGAAGACAAGTTACAATATATAGTAGAAGGCAAGTTATTAAAATGCCCTTAAAAGTAAAAATCAAAATCAACAAAGGTAGCAAGCTTATCAACAAAGGTGGCAAGCTTACCTAAATCAACAAAAATGGTTATCATGATTGCAAATGTTAAAAAGTAAAAAGTTAACAAAGTGCAATATAAATCTCATCAAAGTCAGAGTCACACAACTATCACAAATACGCTCAACATCACGTTTCATTCTAGGGCAATTAAAGTGCTCATGCAAAATAGCTAATGTTTTACTAATACCAAAATTCCCCATCAAACCACCCTCATGTGCTTATTTCACAAGTAATTCACGCATACTATAAGTGGGAATACACAACCTATTCATTTTAAATAAAAATCCATCATGTAAGTAAAACAAACCAAATAAAGACTTTGTACATGCAATATAAATCTCATCAAAGTCAGAATCACATGCATATAGATCCTTAATCAAATCAAATCCCAACATCCTAGCATTCAATGAAGTAAATAAAACATACCTTCGTGATAGTGCATCAGCGACAATATTTTCCTTACTTTGCTTGTAGCGGATTACATATGGAAATGTCTCAACAAACTCTAACCACTTCACGTGTTCCTTGTTCAGCTTACCTTGGCCCTTCAAATGCTTCAATGACTCATGATCTGTATGGATCACAAACTCTCGAGGCAACAAATAATGCTGCCAAGTCTCAAGGGCTCTCACTAGCATATATAATTCTTTGTCGTATGTGGAGTACCTCAAAACTGCTCCATTAAGCTTCTCACTACAGTAGGCTATTAACCGCTTTTCTTTCATAAAAACATCTCCAATACTTATCCCGGATGCGTCAAACTCAATCTCAAATGTCTTCTCAAAGTTAGGCAGTGCCAAAACTGGTGCACTCCATAACTTCATTTTAAGATCCTGGAATGCACGTTCATGCTCGTATCCCCATTTGAAGCCAACAATTTTCTTCACTACTTCAGTCAATGGTGCTGCAATACTACTGAAGTTTCTAACAAATCTACGGTAGAAGCTTGCTAATCCATGGAAGCTTCTGACTTCTGTCAAACTTATCGGTGTAGGCCAATCCTGAATTGCCGTTACCTTTTCTACATCAACTTTGATGCCATCTGCACTTACAACAAAACCAAGGAAAATAATCCTATCCATACAAAAGTGCACTTATCAAAGTTAGCATACATTGTTTCCTGCCTTAACACATCAATAACATGCTTCAAATGCGTAACATGTTCATCTAATGTTTTACTGTAAAATAAGATGTCATCAAAATAAACTACAACAAACTTACCTATAAATGCATGCTTAACATAATTAATCAATCTCATAAACGTATTAGGTGCGTTTGTAAGATCAAATGGCATAACTGATGTAATATCCGAAATTTTTTGGAGTAGTTCTACAATATTTTCGAATTAAAGTTAAAGATTTAGAACAAGATGGTATCTGAAAATCAAAGCTTATGTGTTGGAAAATAGATCATAATATTTTAAAGTGAAGCTTCATCGCGTTGGAAAACGCATGGTTTCGATAATCGACTATGCGATTTTTATTTTCATCATTATACGAGTAAACGTTTCTTGTCTCGGCTATAAAAATAGCAAATAAACTCCGATTGAGCTGCTTCTTAAAACATCATCCGAGACAACTTTCGTGTTGAATACTTCTTAAAATTTACATCAGAAGGGCTTATGACATAATTATCATAACCTTCAAATTCGACCCCCATGCCCAAATTTTTCACTTTGCTTTTCTTGGTCATGCCGATGGCCTTCTGGCCACCGCCGGCCGGCGCGACCAGTCGAGGGCGTGTGCCAGCCATCCCTCCACCTTGTGGTGGCCGGCGGAAGCCTCCAAGACGCCTGCAACGACGAGAGGAAGAAGAGAAACACGTGACAAATGGATTGTCTGATCCCAGCTCCCCGGTTCATTTCACGGCCCGAGCCACTCGCCAAATCGAATCTCTCAGAGAGTATTATAAGATGTCAGTGACGATTTTTCTGATCTATTCTCGGTTGCACGTGAAACGAGGGAGGAAAATTCAGATGAATAGTGACCTATAGTGAACAATAGCTTCGATCATAATTTTGTCGATTCCTGCTCGTTCGTTGGATCGTTTGGAGTCCGTATATGCCCTCGAAATCTCGGTAGGACCTCCAGGTAAAAAGTCGCTAATTTCAAGAATTCCGTTAAATATTCGGATGTATCCAGTAGCTTCGTAGAGTAGCGTACTGATATAAATTAAATCGATTGAGTATTAGTATATTGAATATGTGCATTTGGTAGAATCCGAGTGAAAACAGAACGAGTTTGAGCGATCCAATAGAGTATGCAAGTTTCAGATAAAAGTGGGTTTTTGCGTAGAATGATATGTTTTGATTTTAACGATAGTTATGAGTTTTATTTGATATTTAGTACATGTTTGGATAAATCCGGGTAGGTTCGAGACCATTCTGTAGCATTTGCGGAAACTTTTTCGGAAGATTTTCTAAAAATACGTAAACCGAGAATTTAGGTGAACTAGTGAGTTGGAATAGTTTGTAATGGTGTTTTAAGATTATTGAAACTGAAAACATTGAAAACTGACTTGATTTGATTATTCCGGAAAGATCCAAAATTTTATCATAGTTTAGTTGAGAACTCCGTAAGTCGTGTTTCTGACGGTATTTCGCCATTTGTTTTGACAGATGTGACTATGACCTGGAGTGCTCGCGAAGCCAGGTAAGTAACCCATGCGATGAGAACTAAAATTGTTGATTTCGTGTTTGATTTATATATATATATATATAAGATTGATATGTTAGGTTAAAAGATGATAGTTAAGATATATTCTTGAGAACGAAGTTCGAGATCACGTATGGTTAGAATAATCGACTACCATAGGTATGGATCCTTGTTATTGATATGATATGAAGTGAGACAAGGGAATAAACTTAATGTTTATATGTAAGTATGGATGTATGAAAGTGTATGAATCAGTACTAATATGTATTTGCGTATTTTTATATGTATGAGATCATTAGATATGTATGATTTGGGTATAAAGGATCGATAGAGGAAATAAGTTATGACTTCAGAATTCGTAATAGTACGTGTAAATGTGCATCATTGAGATAAGTTTGTTATTGATTAATGTATACGATTTAGCGGTATAAATATTGAGTTGCTATAGGCTAAGTCTTTTCCGAGTGATGGAAGTTCGTGATTGATTGGATACGTATATGAATGGTGAATATTGATTGATAAGTAAAGAATGTGAGGATTGTAAAGGTCATGATATCAGAATTCGAAGTAATAAATGTATTCATATGTTTGATATATATATAAACATATGTGTCTGATGATTCTAAATGACTAAGCAATGTTTGTCATGTATATGCTAGTGTATGAGAAATAGTGTAATGAGTTTGTGACACGTGATATGTATGCATGTGTGTATGTTTAGTTGGTTAATGATTTCATGGTGTAGTAGTTGAGCTGGTTAAAAAATCCATTCAGACGACATTCATTTCATACTTATTCTGAAATAGGTAATGAGTCCCGTATGAGCATTGTATGTGTGAGCCAGCTCATATGTATGTACTGTCTTGATTGTGTGTTCCTGGATGTCTGGACTGTTGTGTATGCTTGAGTATATGTGTATGTGTGATAGATCCTATGATATGTATGGATGATGTGTGTGTGCATAGAATGAAAGAATGACATGTAAACCAGTGTGACCATAAGATGCTATAAAATGTATGTGCTAGGTTCGTATTGTATATATGTATATTGTGAAAGAGATACAAATGTTAAGTTATCATAAGGTTTTTGGTATTTAACAAAGTTTTTCAAAAGTTAAAGTAAGTTTGTATTTGATATTAAACGATGTACTCTATGGTATTCATGTTTTGTTTTGAATGATTTGGATATTAGCTATTAGATTAGCACATATGTGGATATGTAAATGTGAAAATTTGACACGAGTTAAGAATAAAGGATAATAACAAGTTAATAAATTCGAATTTGTAACAATTTAGTAATTCTGATAAACTGCTGATATGTTTTGATTTGTTTGTTTGTCATATATGTTTGACTTGTTTGTTGTAATACTAGCATGGTTACTTACTGAATTTTTAAAACTCACACCAAACCTGTTTGCTAGTTTTGCAGGTTGGCTTCTAGATGGGTCATCCATTTCAACTTTGGAAGTCATGCTCGAGACGCAGATCACCCAAGCAGCAGTCACCCTCACAAGTGTTCTGGGAGAAGTTTAGAAGTTTAAGAAGTTTAGGATATTTGGTTATTGCTTTATTTATCGTACTGAGAACGCTGTTTATATATATATATTATATATATATATATATATATATATATATATATTAAGTGAATGTTTTGATTGTTTATGATGTGGTGGTCACAGAGCCATTGAGTGTTGATAGGTGATATGGGCGGAGCCCTTAGGATATGATTTTGATGAGATTTGTGTGGACCTGGGGTCCTTTTATTTGTTTGATGTCTTCTTAAATTCCCTTTGATGCTGGACTGTGATCCAGGTTGTCTAGTTTTAGGATACATCATGCCGAATTTTCGGTAAATTCAGAGGCTTATGAAGATGGGTCAATCCTATCTCCTGCTGGTAGCATCCTACCTCTGACAGAGTGTTACAACTAACCATTCATAAAAGCCATACTTGGTCTTAAATACAGTTTTCCACTCATCTCACTCTCTCATGAAAATTTGATGGTATCCAATCTTTAAATCAATCTTACTAAAAAATTTGGAACCATGCAATTCATCCAACATGTCATCTAGTCTAGGAATAGGGTAGGGATACTTTACCGTTATATTATTGATCGCTCGACAATCAAGTATATATGCCACGTCCCATATTTCTTAGGAACTAGAAGAACTGGTACCGCATAAGGACTCATACTTTCTTTGACATACCATTTCTCCATCAACTACCACACTTGCCTATGAAGTTCCTTCATTTCCTCAAGACTTCTCCGGTAGGCTGGTCTATTGGGAATGACAACGCCAGTTATGAAATCTATCTGGTGCTCTAGCTCTAATGGGTGGAAGCCCACTAGGAATTTCATCTGTTAGCACATCACTGAATTCCTGCAAAAAAGATGAAATGAACACATGAAGCAAAAGGTCAGTGTTAGCAATACAAACACGTTGATCCTTGTAGACTAGCAAAAGAATAAACTTGCCAGCCTTAAAAGCTCTCATTGCTTCACCCTCACCCATACATAAGCCCTTTTTTCACTCACTCTTTTGCTTACCCCTTAAGTTCACTCACACTCCCATTGGGAACACGCACGACCTTAACCTTAATTTCCTTACTAGGTTCGGTCACACACCTTTCACGTGTTTTCTCCAAGGCTGTGTTTGCACTCTCTTTCTCTCTATCTCTCTCAAGTTGCAACTTGACTTGATCATCGTGGTTTTGCCCCAGTGTAAGTGGGTATAAGGTAGTGGGTTTTTCTCTTATGCTTAAGGGAATACTTATTCTTGGACCCATCATATATAACATTCATATCAAACTTCCACGGCCTTTCTAAAAGAATGCATCCTGCATGCATGGGTATAACATCACACAAAACATCATTAGTATATGGCCTAATGGTGAAGCTCAATAGTACCTGCCTAGTCACCCGCACTTCTCCACAATCATTCAACCATTGCAACTTGTGAGGCTTGGGATGCTTTAAGCAATCTAATCCCAACATGTAAACTAAAGACGTATTTCTAATATTAGTATAACTTCCCCGTCAATGATCATACTACACCCATTTCCATTCACACGACATCTAGTGGGAATATGTTCTCCTTCTGCTAATCATTCTCTTCCTTAACAATTTGTGCACTCAAAGCACGCTTGCCAACTAAGGACAAGTTATCCAGCGAGTATGCAGCTCTCTTTTTGTCACTAGTATCCTCAATCTCAGGCTCATCATCATCAACCTCAACCTCACTATCAATAGAATGTACCTCACTACTCTTCTTATCAATCACTAAGGTGTGCTTGTTGGGGCACTGTGAAGCATAATGTCTCATGCCCAAACACTTGAAACACTTGACGTCCTTAGTCTTTGGTGTTGTACTCTCAGGTTTCAGTCTAGCATTGCTTGGTTATGCAACTTTTTTACCATTGGCACTAGGTTCGACCTTTGGCTTATTAAAGCCTACATCCAACCGATCATTAGGAACCCATTTTCCCTTCCATGTAGGAGTAGTCTAACTACCAAATTTGGATGTAGACTTCTTCTTGAGTTGCCTCTATACCTTGGTAGTCATGTGAAGCATATCCTCCAAATTAACATAATGATGCAACTCCACCATGTTGGCAATCTCTTTGTTCAAGCCCCCTATAAACCGTGCCATAGTAGCCTCTGCATCCTCCACTACATTCGCCATGATCATGGCTATCTCCATCTCAATATAGTAATCCTCTACACTTTTAGCCCCATGATACATATGTCGTAGTTTCTGAAACAATTCTCGATAGTAATGGTTGGGTATGAACCGTTTCCACATGAGACCTCAAAGTTCTTCCCATGTCTGAACTGGCCTTTCATGATTCCTCCTTCGGTTGGTGACAATATGATCCCACCAAATCATCGCATAATCAATGAATTCTATGGCTGCAAGATTGATTTTTTTCTCATCTGAGTAATAATGACAATTGAAAATCAACTCTATTTTCTTCTCTCACTCCAAATACGTTTCAGGATCATTCTTACCTGAAGTTTGGTATCTTGACCTTGATGCTGCTTAAATCACCATCAACATCACCATGTCTACCATAGCCTATCCTATCATAATCCTCACGTCTGTCATCAAATCCTCTCTGTCTATCAAAACTCCTATCTTTTCTATCATGCCTCCGCTATTGCCTATGATTCATGGGCCTATACCTCTCTTCCTCCTCAACATAATCTTCCAAATCATCAAAATCATCAAGATCATTTTCGGCCTCATCCTCCACTAGTGGTACTCGAAGTGGTGGAACTTTCCGCGGTGGCATAATCTGTAGTGGTGGTACTCTTGGAACACTGCATGTCTGTATACTATCAACGCTCTTTGAAAACCTCTCCAATGTAGTATTCATATTCTCCATCATTTCCGTAAACTTCCTATCTAAAGCCTCAAGCTTTTCATCCACTGTCAAACTAGTACATGCCATCTCAAAGCTTCAAACTAACAGATTAGAAGTAACAAGTATGTGAACACAATTATATAACTTCACAATCTCACACGCTCACGTGTTTGCACTCGAATATATAACACTCTACTCCACTCGTGTTTGCACTCAATATAATATGAATATGACTTACCAAAGAAGCTCACAACAATGTGTAATTTTCAAGCTAACATAAACAACAAGAAACCAATATAGGGCAAATAGAGTAATGCGAGTTAGAATCAACAAATACGTAGACTCAATTCAAAGAAAATCTAAAGCTAGAATACTTGGAATATAAAAATCACAAACTAGCACAACAATCATGCAAACAATTATGGACATATGTAAATTCAGACGGAAATTTGGTGGCTCAATATAAATTTTGATGAATTACCATCCACGGACACCGAAATGATAATATGGAACCAACCAAATTAAACCAAATTTTTGAACATTTTTACTCTTTTTGTTTTTGTTTTTTTTTTTTTGCATTTCAGGTCACTTGAGCTTTAAAAGAAAATTCTAAGTATTGATCGGTTAGGTGTCTGATATGGGACTGGTATGGTTGTTTCCTGATTCCAGTAGTTATGTTTAACTAACAGGTTCACCGGTATAGGTACCGATATATAGGCCGGTATGAAACTAGCCTGATTTTTATAGTTATATAATCCCTAGGTAGACCAATATGAAGACTGGTATAGATATTGATATGAAACTAGCTCGGTTTCCATAGCTATATAATCCTCAGGTAGATCGGTATGAAGGTCGATATATATACCGGTATGCCGGTCACAGACAAATCAAAAGGGAAAAAACACTTAAGAAACACAAAAACTAACAAAATCTAAGAATCAAGATGAATAAGTATCTTGATGACCGAATAAACACAATAAAGACTAAATGAAGAACACAAAGTAAATATAGAAAAATCAGACCTTGGAACCCTAAGCTCTGATACTAAATGACGAGGAACTCACTTGGATGATTAAGCCAAGCAAACCCCAAGCAACAGATAGAACCCCAAGAACCCCGAATTTGTTTTTATAGGAACAAAACCCTTCCAAGCCCACAAATAAGACGCATAAAGAACTCGTCTTTGAGAAACCTTAAGAAGGTGTCATATTGAGTTCTACTAGCATGGAGACGCCACTAAGGTTACCACGCCTGAGATAAGTCGAAGTTGAAACAAAGGGGAATCCCTCATTTAAGCTTGAATTTTGACCATAGCCATTCTTAAAGAAGAATTTCAAACATGGTGGATTATCTTTCATTAAGGAAGATAAGTTACAATATCTAGTACAATGTGTGTTGTGTAAGCCAACTTGAATTTGAAATTCAATAATTAGGTGGGACCCACAACTCACATCACATGTCAAATAAGTGATGGAAGTAGTTGGCCATTATAAATAAAGCGTTTATTCCACACAACACACACACTTTTGGAAAGCTATTATTCATATCTCTATTTCCTCTTAAAAACCCACCATTGCCGATTCTTGTTCTTCTTGGAGAAGAAATTTTGTTTCAATTTTGGACAAATCTAGCACTTTGAGAGTCAAAATAAGGTGATAGGGAAACTCACCCTCGAGTTTAGAACTCAACGAAAAAGCTTGGATTTTCTACATCCTTCGAAATTATTGAAATCTCAACCGATCAATGTAAGTTATTTCCGCAACTTATCTTTGATTTATTCACACACAAATCAATATTAGAGATCCTTGGCATGTCTAGGACACTAACAATGGTATCAGAGCGAGGTCTAAGCTTGATTTGGATTCTAGGGTTTATATACTTTAATTTGGGATATTTTGCTTGGAGCATTGATTTACCTAAATTGAATATGTGGTTGTGTTTATATGATGTTGAATTGGATTTGTACATCTTTAGAATTGAGAAAAATTTATTAGATAAAAAATCCCCAATTTCTTATCATGGCCGAAAATATGCCCTAGAAGACTCATGGTGATTTTTTGAGAATTTGACAATTGGATGTGTTAATAGCATGAAATAAATCTTGTATGTTGATTTAATTGGATTGAAATCAAATTGAGTGTTATTTTATGCCAAATTGCCATGAGCTATAAGCATGTTGGAATGGATTGATTTTGCCTCAATTTTGTGTTGGACATGAATTTGAGAATTAAAGCATGATTAATTAGATTAATTGATATTTTGGAAATATTGGATTAATTAATTAATTGTGATAATTGCACTTTAATTAGATTAATATGTTATTTGGAATAATAAGATAATTTAATTTGTTGTATTTGGGCTTAATGGGCTTGGTTGGGCCAAGTATGGTTTCGGACAATTAGGTTGGATCCAATTGGGCCAAAAACCATTTCCATAAAGTCCAAATATGACAATTGGGCCTTTAAAAATTTAATTGGGCCTAAATTGATTTTTTGGCATAGAGTGATTCCTATTTGAGCCTTGGCATTTTGGGTTTGATCCATATTGGCCAAAGCCCACTCCTAAAGAATTAATTGAAAGCCCATTGGACTTTAATTGAATAGTATTGGATACTAATTGGGCCTTTGAGACCCATGAAGATTGGATTTGGAATCCAAGTCTAAAAGACACTAAAATAAGTGTAATTATTTAATTTGGAATTAAATATGAATTAGTATTGGATACAATTTAAAATTGGATTTAAAATTGTAGTTCGATATAATTCAAGAATACTTACTTTGAGTATTTATTCTTAAACGAGTTGGACTCGCGCAAATCAAATCGTTGTTTGAACATTGGATGGTCATTAATTCAAAGATTAATTAATTGGATTAGATTGATTGAATAACATGCTTTGTGTGAATACTTGGATGTATTTGTATGAATAATGTATATCAGATGGATATTAGAAGGGTGGGGCAATTTTGGAAATTATTGTAATAAATTTAGAATTTATTTAAATTGGACCTTCGTGTCCAGCCTATCATCTATTTACTCTTTGTATTTATGTTCTCACCAATTCCTCTCAATGTAAATGAGGTTTCTTTAATGTATTATGTAATTGGGTAGAAGTATGAATAGTGCCAGCGAGAGAGAGGAAAGGGAGAGATTTGTTTTAGGAACAAATTGTTATATATCCATCCGCATATCATTATTAAATTTATTCGCGCCTTATTATGCTTTTAAAATGCATGTTTAAGGGTGTATGATGAGGCCTAATCAAAGATAATAAATTGGTTGCCAATTTACGCGAAAAACCCTCATTAAATATTAAGCATTTTCCTTCCATTGAGTGGTTCACTCTCAAGATCCAAGATTGGCATTGGTTTGTTGGCCAAAGTCAATATCAATGTCCATCGCGGATGTTTTTGAACCACATAAGCTTTGTTCTATATCGCATGTCTTGGGCGGTTGTAACTTGTTGGCCAAAGTCAAGGTCACTTCTAGTTCATCGACGTGGATTATGAAGCTTTCCCACTATCAATGGGTCGCGCTTAACTGGAATCATTAAGCTTGTTATTTAGAGGATCTAGGAATTGGATGAGATCCAATTGATCTTAGAGATCTACCTAGTTAATTTTCTTACAGCTTGTTGGCCAAAGTCAAGGTTGTGTGTTATTTAATGAGATCCTAGCCCACTAGGAAACTGGGTTTCCCGAGTACTCCACAGAGGCTTATAGGCTCGCCAAAAAATAGTCGGAGGCCAGTATTAAATTTGCAATTTCGTTTAATACTTGCTTACACGCGCTCTTTTATTTTATTTATAGTCGTTATAAATATATATTAGTTGGACTAATATTAAATATTGCTTTCTTTGAACAGTTAGACTGTACAAGACACTACTGCACTTGTAGTTGGTTATATAGTTGGACTATAGTAACCATTACATGTTGAGTGTACCTGATATCGTTGATTGGATAATTGGACTATTGCAATCGAGATGGCTGGAAAGATTAGCGTTAAGGGACATAATCCTGGGTGAAAATGTCTTTAACGGCGTAAATTTTCAGATTGGGAAATGAATCTCAGGATAGTCTTGGGAGTTGAGAAGTTACTCTATTGGATAGAGATGTTGGACAGTTATGACCCATAGCGTCACTATTTGTACAGATCATGGTGTTGTTGTACAAATTAACTATGTGACAAAGGAAATTGCTCTTTTATCATTTGCGATTAGATCACCAAGATTTATAAATGATGAAAGGTCCATAAGATTAGTTCCTGGATTGAGATGATATGAGACAGTATCAATCTACGAAGCTTTAATCATTAAATATCCCTAGTCAGAGTATTATCGAGATTGGACATCGATAATGCGTAAAAGACTAGTATTACACTTGTGCGCGTTGTGAGGGCATAACGACATAGTTCTCATATATTTGGGTATATGATACTCATGCAAGTGTAGTAGGAGGTTGTGTTTTACCGATGGTACGGGAAACAGCTTCGCTCTGGATAGACCCCTCGGAATTCCATTGGTAGTATGACTATGTGTCTATGGAAGTCCGAATCAGGGTAGGTGTATTTGGTCTTAACCTGAGACTTGCACCTCTAATACTTGCGACAATCAATGTACTTTGGTTTTAGGTTGTCCAGGGCTTTAACAGGTTCTGTGTACGCCTCTGCTGGGTATATTGAGAATCGTAGTGTGTTGGGTGTGATGTCAAGACGGAAGTATCACTCCAGTCATAATGGAGATGATGGTCACGTAGGATACAGAACTGGTTCTCTTATGTACTGCAGTCATCGGGATAAAATGACTAGGTCATGTTTATCCGATTATAGAGACTAGTTACCAGATATCCGATATGTGCTTCGTATGAGGCAGACATAATTCCAGCCCAAGGCCTAGCACGTGACATTCGATACTGGATCGAAATACGCAATACTACGTATACTACGCCTGATATAGATCACATATTCCTGTAAGGATAATTATGGAGAATTTGGTAGGCATGGCACTTTGCTAGAAGCCAACCTTGTCTTGTAAATCGGTAAAAATGTAGTACTAGGTACTTACGTGTTTGGATAGTCCGACGACCGGATTTATTTCCAACATATCCGGGGATCTCATGGGTCGCTTCCCGAAGATTCACCGATGACGTATGACTCGTACTTTATTAATCTGGGATTAATTAGATGCGAGAGAAAAATTAATCTGGGATTAATTACGGAGATATTTTATCTGGGATAAAATATCAATTAAGAGAGAAAACGATTAATTTGGAATTAATCGATAAATTAATATATTCGATATATTAAACGAAATTGGATTTCGATGCAGAATTGAAATTAGATTTTAATTTGGGCGAACGAGTTAATTTAGAATTAATTTGTTAGCGACGCGAATAGTGATTTTGCTAGGCATAATTATTTAATTACGTCGCAATGGAAAATTCGTTAATTTGGAATTAGCGACCCGAGCCCGGGAGTGTTTGCAGTGCACTCGCATTTCGAATTCAAGTGCGTCCCACAAGTCACATCAAACGTCAAATCACTAGTCAATCAATTGATGTGATAACTTGTCACTTGATTGAATGAATAGTTTATGGAAGTGGTTGATGAAATTATGGCCTTGACTTTTTGGAAAAGCAAAGTTGGTAAATCATTTTTAATTGATTTTGAAAATAAATATTGTGTATAAGATACACAAACCAATTTAGTCTTCCCTCTATCTCTTTCCTTATGGCTCACGGTTTTGGAGCCAAAACATCATCTCTCTCACACGGTCTAGGACCAATTTCTTCTTCTGTTTTCTATCATCACCGAGAATAAAGGAGAAGTAAAGAGTGATTTTTGTGGCAAAAATCAAGAGTGCTAGCACACAATGGAGACATCCTAAGGTGATAGGGAAATCCACTTGTGAGCAAGGAATCACCAAATGAAGCTTGGAGCTTGGAGGACACTTGAGATGGCCGAATTTGGAGGTGCCAAACTGCTCACTACCGAGCTTCAAGGAGGGCAGAAAAGAATTTTTGTTCTTCGTCGCGTCACTCAACAGCTCGATGTAAGTATTCCGCAACTTCCTTGAATGTATTCGCATGTTTGTTTCATCGCTTTATTCGATCCCGGGACTTAGAGATTTCCCAACAATGGTATCAGAGCGAGTAAAAGCATGAAACTTGATTTAGGGTTAAAATTGGGTAAATTGATTTTGAGCATGATTTGGTTAAATTGTTTGATTAAGTAGGCTTAAATGATGGTTAATTGAAGTTTGATTGGATCAATTTCATGAAATATTGTTTGGAACAAATTTGCCCAAAAATATTGGCTTGGCCGAATATGAAGCTTGCCCTAATGTCTTGGAATTTTTTGATTTTTGATTCATTGGATGACTTGAAATCAATTGGGAATGTTGATTTAATGTAGTATTGGATTCAATTGGATTGGATTTAAAATAGGACATATAAATCCCTAATTGCCGAGACAATATAGCATGGTATATGGGTTTGATTTTTGATCAATTGTGTTGGACACTAATTGTTGTTAATGAGCATGATTAATTAGGCTAATTGGTGTTTTGGAAATATTGATTTGGGTAATTAATTATGCTATACACTTTGAGTAATTAAATTTTGAAATTGGAATTTTGGAATTTAATTATATTGGGCTTAAATTGGATTTGGGCTTGTAAGGTTGTAATTGGGCTTATTGGGCTTGGTTGTACCAAGATGGGTTTAGGCTAAATTGGTTGGATCCAATTGGGCCCAAAACCATTTCCATAAGGTCCAATTATGACTTAATGGACCTTTAATATTTTAATTGGGCCTAAATTGGTTTCTAGGCTTATGGGGTTATTCCTTGATTGGGCTTTGGTTATTGGGTTTGACCCAAGTTGACCTAAAGTCCATGCCTTAATAAATTAATTAAAAGCCCATTGGACTTTAATTAAATTAACATTGGATGTTAATCGTGCTTTGAGACCCATAACGATTAAATTTGGAATTTAAGTCGTAAAGGTTCGTTAATAAAGTGTAATATTTAATTTGGAATTAAATAGTGAATTAGTATTAAATACATATTAAATTGGATTTAATGTTGTAGTTTAATTTAATTCAAGAATTCGTACTTTGAGTACTTATTCGCAAAACGAGTTTGACTCGCGCAAAATCAAATCGTTGTTTGAACATTGGATGGTCATTAATATCAGATTAATTAATTGGATTAGATTGATTGATAACATGCTTCTGTGAATACATAGTTGCGATGCATGAATAATGTATATCGGATGGATATTAGATGGGTGGGGCAATTTTGGAAATTGTTGTAATAAATTTAGAATTTATTAATTGGACCTGCGTGTCCAGCCTATTACCTCCTTACTCTATGTATTTCTCTTCTCACCTATTCCCCTCAATGTAAATGAGGTTTCTTTAGAAGTGTTATGTAACGGGTAGAAGTAAATACTTATGCTAGCGGGAGAAAGGAAAGGGAGAGATTTGATCTAGGATCAATGTGTTAAGTATCCATCCGCATATCATTATTATATTTATTTACGCGCCTTATTATGTGTTTAGAATGCATGTTTAAGGGTGTATGATGATGAGACCTTAACAAAGATAATAAATTGGTTGCCAATTTGCACGCGAAAAACCCTCATAAAATATTAAGCGTTTTTCCTTCAATTGAGTGATTCTCACTCAAGATCCAAGACTGGCATTGGTTTATTGGCCAAAGTCAAGGCCTTTTTCCGTCGAGGATGTGTTTGAATCATGAGAGCTTTGTTACATATTGGTGTCTTGTCCAAGTTGTGATTTGTTGGCCAAAGTCAAGATCACTTCTTGTCCATCGACATTGATTACGAAGCTTTCCAAGGTCAATGGGTCACGCTTAAGTGGGATCACTAAGTTTGTTGTGCCAAAGCCAAGGCTTAGTTGATTCAGAGGAAAAAGGTTAGGCAATATATTGGCATATATAAGATATATGTTTCGGACTTGGATGTCTCCCTACTAGATCTAGGAATTGGATTGGATCCAATTGATCTTAGAGATCTACCTAGTTAATTATCATACAATTGGTTGGCCAAAGTCAAGATTGTGTGATATTTAACGGGATCCTAGCCCGCTAGGAAACACGGTTTCCCGAGTACTCGACAGAGGGTTAGAGGCTCGCCGAAAAATAGTGGGAGGCAAGAATTAAATTTGCAATATTTGTTTAATTACTTGCCATACGCGTTCAATTACATCATTCGTCAAATAAATTAAATGTTAGTTGGACTGATATTTAAATCGTTGTTATAATTAAACAGTTGGACTGTATTCAAACTATATCATTTATAATTGATTATATATTGGATTATAGTAATCAATATATTTGATTTAATTAATTATAGTTGATTTTATAATTGGATTATAGTAATCAATATAATTGATTTTAACCTATTAAATTATAGTTGATTATATAGTTAGACTATAGTAATCATTATAATAAATAGTACCTAAATCGTTGATTAAAAAGTTGGACTATTAGAATCAAGGAAAATTGAAAGATTAGTGTTTAAAACATAATCCTGGGAGAAAATGTATTTAAACGACTTTAATTTTCAAATTGTGAATAAAATGTTTCAGGATGGTCATGGAAACTAATAAGTTACTTTATTTGATAAAATAACATTTTAGGCCTAAGCCCGGAGTTGAGCAGATAGTAGAACATGATATTTGGAATATTTATGTGATGATAACTTTAGTGCTTAATCTGTTATGCTTGCCAGATAGACTCCTTAATTTCTTAATCAGAACTAAGGATTAGATCTTTAAAGTATGATAATGAAATTGAAGGATCTTCATAGATCTATTTTAGATCTTAGAAGTACTAAATTGCAATAGTAAACTCTTGGAGACTTAATGGCTATTCTCAAGGAGACAAAGCCAAACTTTGCAATATGGCAAGAAGCGCAAGGCGTGCCTTACTTCGACATTCAAGAAGGCCAAGGCTAGGCCGAACGCTTCTGAGTGTGAAAAGGGCAGAGGCAAAATCATTATAATCTTCTGGGAAGATAAAAGACATATCCCAAAATGTCTGCCTAAATTGTGGCAAACAGGATCGGGGAAGCGTGACTGCCGTTTGGACAAAGCAGACATGAATGAATTGAAGACGAGCAAGGCTCCGACTTCAAATATGTTTTTCATAAAATATCTTCATTACTAGTATTAAAATTGGATTTTAAATACTTAGTGTGGTACATAAATATGTACTTGTGTGCAGAATCTGCTAAGAGCAGGATACTGACTTAAGTTGAGATTTATCTGCGAATCGGAAATGGGACGAAAGTCGCTGTTTTAACCGTAGATACCGCTTTCCTTAAATGGAAACCTTTTGGAGGATGTTTACAACATCCTGACGGTTTTGTCATACCAAAACTAGCAAACAAGGTTTACTGGTTATACGATCCATGTTTGGATTGAAGCAAACATTACGTTCTTAGAATTATCGCTTTGATGTAATCATAATGGTGTATGGTTTATTTCAAAATGAAATTGATTCTTGTGTATATAAGGAGGTTAGTGGGAGTGCACTGACAATAAATGTCCTATAAATAATGATAATATGTCATTTCTTGGAAATGATATTCCCATAAAAACAATCGGTGAAAGCTTGGCTTTCAAGAAAATTCTCCGTAGAATTCTTGGGAGAAACAACCTTTATTCAAGGAATAAAGATCTACTGGGATAGATCTAAAGGTTGTTAGCACTCTCCGAGAACTCGTACATTGAAAAATGTGTGTGACCTGGTGTCTCATACACTTTGAGCATATGGAGTCACAATCAGGCCAATCTAAGTGATTGTCACTGAATTGATGTTAAGAACATCCTTAATTATCTTAGAGAACTAAGGATGCTATCTTAAAATATGGAGAAAGAGAACTTGAAGTGACTGGGATCACTGCTGCAAGTTTCCTAACCGATAAAACGACTATAAGTCGTAACAACGGTACTATACAGTTTGAATAACGGAATAGTGAGCTGGAAATCTTCCAAGCAAGATACTGTTACCGAATAAACAACAAATGCGGGTTATTGCTGCAGCTGAGGCAGCAATAGAAGCCTTTTGGGTCGATAATAAATCTAATTGGATTAGAATAGTTCTGTTAGCAGCTAAGCTAGGCTACATCGCAGGCTAAAGAATTAATGGTCTCATCAGCGATCCAGATAAATACTTTGACTATTCATCTGATTCGTTCGGATCATACATCGTGGCGATGTGATGATCGTATAAATCGCATCATATGATAATCATGCAAATCCGTTGACGAAAGCATTCCTCAGTAGTTTGAGCGAACCGTACATAGTTTGGGTGTAGGACACTCGAGTGACTGGCTATAGACCAAGTGGGAGATTGTTAGACAGTTATGACCCATAGCGTTACTATTTGTACAGATCATGGTGTTGTTGTACAAATTAACTATGTGACAAAGGAAATTGCTCTTTTATCATTTGCGATTAGATCACCAAGATGTATAAATGATGAAAGGTCCATATGATTAGTTCCTGGATTGAGATGATATAAGATAGTATCAATCCACCAAGGTTTAATCATTAAATATCCCTAGTCAGAGTATTATCGAGATTGGACATCGATAATGCGTAAAAGACTAGTAGTACACTTGTGCGCGTTGTGAGGGCATAACGACATAGTTCTCATATATTTGGGTATATGATACTCATGCAAGTGTAGTAGGAGGTTGTGTTTTACCGATGGTACGGGAAACAGCTTCGCTCTGGATAGACCCCTCGGAATTCCAATGGTAGTATGACTATGTGTCTATGGAAGTCCGAATCAGGGTAGGTGTATTTGGTCTTAACCTGAGACTTGCACCTCTAATACTTGCGACAATCAATGTACTTTGGTTTTAGGTTGTCCATGGCTTTAACAGGTTCTGTGTACGCCTCTGCTGGGTATATTGAGAATCGTAGTGTGTTGGGTGTGATGTCAAGACGGAAGTATCACTCCAGTCATAGTGGAGATGATGGTCACGTAGGATACAGAACTGGTTCTCTTATGTACTGCAGTCATCGAGATAAAATGACTAGGTCATGTTTATCCGATTATAGAGACTAGTTACCAGATATCCGATATGTGCTTCGTACGAGGCAGACATAATTCCAGCCCAAGGCCTAGCACGTGACATTCGATACTGGATCGAAATACGCAATACTACGTATACTACGCCTGATATAGATCACATATTCCTGTAAGGATATTTCTGGAGAATTGGGTAGGCATGGCGCTTTGCTAGAAGCCAACCTTGTCTTGTAAATCGGTAAAAACGTAGTACTAGGTACTTACGTGTTCGGATAGTCCGACGACCGGATTTACTGCCAACATATCCCGGGATCTCATGGGTCGCTTCCCGAAGATTCACCGATGACGTATGACTCGCACTTTATTAATCTGGGATTAATTAGATGAGAGAGAAAAATTAATCTGGGATTAATTACGGAGATATTTTATCTGGGATAAAATATCAATTAAAGAGAGAAAATGATTAATTTGGAATTAATCGATAAATTAATATATTCGATATATTAAACGAAATTGGATTTCGACCCAGAATTGAAATTAGATTTTAATTCGGGCGAACTAGTTAATTTAGAATTAATTCGTTAGCGACGTGAATAGTGATTTTGCTAGGCATAATTATTTAATTACGTCGCAACGGAAAATTTGTTAATTTGGAATTAGCGAACCCGAGCCTGGGAGTGTTTGCGAGCGCACTCGCATTTCGAATTCAAGTGCGGCCCGCAAGTCACATCAAACGTCAAATCACTAGTCAATCAATTGATGTGACAACTTGTCACTTGATTGAGTGAATAGTTGATGGAAGTGGTTGATGAAAATATGGCCTTGGCTTTTTGGAAAAGCAAAGTTGGTAAATCATTTTTAATTGATTTTGAAAATCAATATTGTGTATAAGATGCATAAACCAATTTAGTCTTCCCTCTCTCTTTTTCCTTATGTTTCACGGTTTTGGAGCCAAAACTTCATCTCTCTCACACGGTCGAGGACCAATTTCTTCTTCTGTTTTTTGTCATCACCGAGAATGAAGGAGAAGTAAATAGTGATTTTTGTGGCAAAAATCAAGAGTGCTAGCACACAATGGAGACATCCTAAGGTGATAGGGAAACCCATTTATGAGCAAGGAATCACCAAATGAAGCTTGGAGCTTGGAGCACACTTGGAGATGGCCGAATTTGGAGGTGCCAAACTGCTCACTGCCGAGCTTCAAGGAGGGCAGAAAAGAATTTTTTGTTCTTCGCCGCATCGTTCAACCGCTCGATGTAAGTATTCCGCAACTTCCTTGAATATATTCGCATGTTTGTTTCATCATTTTATTCGATCCCGGGACTTAGAGATTTCCCAACAAGAGAAACCTCTCAGGCCCTAAGCCCAGAGTTGAGCAAATAATAGAGCATGAGCTTAGGAAGACTCGTCGTGATGATAACTTTAGTGCTCAATCCGCTGTACAAATTAACTGTGTGACAAAGGAATTTGCTCTTTTATCATTTGTAATTGGATTACTTGGATATATAAATGATAAAAGTCCATATGATTAATACCGGATTAATAAGATATGAGGCAATATTAATCCATGAAAGGTTTAATCATTAAATATCTATATTCATAGTATTATCGAGACTGGACATCGATAATGCGGAATAGGCTAGTATTGCACTTGTGCGCGTTATGGAAGCTTAACGACATAGTTATCATATATTTAAGTATTGGATACTTATGCAAGTGTGATAGGAGGTTCTGTTAGCCATTGCACCGGGAACAGCTTGGCTTTGGATAGACCCTTCGGAGTCACATTGGTAGTATGACTATGTGTCTATGGGAATCCAAATCAGGGTAGGTGTATGTGGTCTTAACCTGAGACTTGCATCGCTAATACTTGCGACAATCAGTATACTTTGGTTTTGGTCGTCCGAAGCTTTAACAGGTTCTGTGTACGCCTCTTCTGGGTATATTGAGAATCGTAGTGTATTGAGTGTGATGTAAAGATGGAAGTATCACTTCTGTCATTTAGAGACTATGATCACGCAAGGATACAAAACTAGTACTCTTAAATACTGCAGCTATCGGGATAGTATGACTAGGTCATGATTTTCCGATTATAGAGACTAGTTGCTAGTGATCCGATATATGTTTTGTACGGGGCAGACACAATTCCAGCCCTAGGCCTAGCATGTGACATCCGATACTGCATCGTAATACACAATACATAGTATACTATGCCTGATGAAGATTATATATTCTTCGTTGAATATTTCTGGAGAATTGGGTAGGCACGATGCTTTGCTAGAAGCCAACCATTTCTTGTAAATCGGTAAGAATGTGGTACCAGGTACGCACGTATTCGGATAGTCTGATGACCGTATTTACTGCCAATATATCCAGGGATCTCTTAGGTCACTTCCCGAAGATTCACCGATGACATTTGACACGAACATAATTAATCTGGGATTAATTACGACAAGAATTAATCTGGGATTAATTATCAGAGAAAGAATTAATCTGGGATTAATTGCGTCATGAATTAATCTGGATTAATTCATGAAGAATAGAGAACGTGATTAATTTGGAATTAATCGGCAAAGTAAATTTAATAGTTAAATTGGATTTTACTATTTAATTTATTTAATTGGGCTAAAATAATATATCGGATATATTAATTGAAATTACATTTCAATAAGGAATTAAAATTGGATTTTAATTCAAGCGAACAAATTAATTTGGAATTAATTCGTAAGCGACATTCATAATAATTTTGCTAGGCATTATTATTTAATTTTGTGTTATGTAAGCCAACTTGAATTTGGAACTCAATAATTGGGTGGGACCCACAACTCACATCACATGTCAAATAAGTGATGGAAGTAGTTGGCCATTATAAATAAAGCATTTATTCCACACAACACACACACTTTTGGAAAGATACTATTCACATCTCTCTTTCCTCTCAAAAACCCACCATTGCCGATTCTTGTTCTTCTTGGAGAAAAAATTTTGTTTCATTTTTTGAAAAAGCTAGCACTTTGGGAGTCAAAATAAGGTGATAGGGAAACTCACCCTCGAGTTTAGAACTCAACGACAACGACAAAGCTTAGAGCTTCTACATCCTTCGAAATTTTTAAAATCTCAACCGATCAATGTAAGTTATTTCTGCAACTTATCTTTGATTTATTCACACACAAATCAATCTTAGAGATCATTGGCATGTCTAGGACACTGAAACCTTCCTCTATGAATTCTCTGATAATAATAAGGAGTTTGTATCTAGTTTATTTAAATTTCAGTTCTGTAATTAATTTTATTTACTTTTTGTAATAGTAATTTACTTTCTTTACTTTTTCAGTTTTTACTATTCAGCAATGAGGAGGTAACTTCCCCCTGCTAGGGTGAAATGTAAAGATTTTATTATTGCTATTTAGATTAATCTCCCTTAATTATAATATAATAACTATTTAAAACTTGACTTAATGAGGATACCGCTATATTGGCCGGTTGGTAATTGATATTAAATTGGTTTTAACCTGACTAAGCAAGGATACCGCCTGGTTGGTCGGTTTGTAATTAATTATTAATTTGACTTAATCAGGTTACCGCCTATATGGCTGGTTGGTATTATCACACAAGTTAATATATTATATTAAAGGAGATATCTAAAATAATAGTAATAAAGGTGGATCCTTTAACCCTAGCATTTTGTTTTATTGTACTTTATCTAGCATTTACTTTTCAGCATTTTAATTTATGTCTTTTATTTTTAAATTTTTAATATTTGTAAATATGAGTCGTAGCTAAGCCCGTTATCTGGGGTTGTGATGAATTCCAATATCACCGGTTTATAAGGGGTTATTTATAGTTTGGTATTATAAAAGTTTACTTATTAAGTCTTAAGCTTAATGCTTCTTGTTAACTGGCCATTAATAAGATTGATCTGGTAAACTTAAAATAAACTTGACAAAGGAATTTTAGGTTTTAGCCTTAGACTTAATAGCTCATGATCTTCCTTGATGATAGACAACCTTTTAATAGATTTCCTTACAGGATAGGCATATACCTGTCGGGCGGGGGTAACCACAATTGGAACTTAGTCTTAATGAATCCAGGTAATTTGATTGACATAGGCATATGATTTAATTAGGTTACACTGGGTATTTGCATCTGACCATCGACATAGGCTTTTGCAGAATTTTGTGTTCCATGTTAGTAAACTAATATATTACACAAACATGAAATAACCACTTCATCTTTAAAAGATATTGGAAAGAATCACAACCTTGGATAGTTTCTTAATATTGAATTTTCCTTAACCAACTTTCGCACCATTTTATTTACTTGTTTTTGAGTTTAAAGTCATTACCCAATCAAACAATCAACCTGTTACATACTTGTAATCATTTGGCCTCATACACAACATGAGACGAACTAGAAGCTATGAACTCCGACCGCTTGACCCAGAGATTGAAAGAACCATCAGACAGTTGAGAAGAGAAAGGCGAGAAGGCCAAGAAGATTTAGTTAACATGGAACCTGAACCTTTAGAAGTTGCACCACTAATTCCCATTCGAGACAGAACCATTCCGGTGGTTGACGACTTCATCTCCTGTATTGTACTTCCTCCCTTACCAGAAAATGCATGTGACATCAAAACATGCATTCAGATGATTCAGCAATCAGTTCAGTTTGGGGGAAATGTAATTGAGGACCCTAATGCCCACATCAGCAACTTTCTGGAAGTTTGCGGCACTTTCAATTACAACCGAGCAGCTGAAGAAGCAATGAGACTGCGGATTTTCCCATATTCCTTAAAAGACAGAGCAAAGGCGTGGCTACATTCACTACCAGCAGGTTCCATCATAATTTGGAACACTCTAGCCACCAAATTCCTTGCAAATTATTTTCCACCAGCCAGAACAGCAAAACTGAGGAATGACATCACATCCTTTGTACAACAGGACTCAGAAAGTCTCTACGAAGTTTGGGAAAGGTACAAAGATTTGCTCCGAAAATGTCCTCACCATGAGATTCCAAAATGGCTTCAAGTCCAAACATTATATAATTGACTTTCTAGATTAATGAGATTGATAATTGATGCTACTGCTGTAGGAGCTTTGATGGCAAAATGAGAAGATCAAGCCTGGGACCTAATTGAAGAAATGGCTGACAACAATTCCTTGTGGCCAACAGAAAGGAGCATGATCCAGAGAATTGCAGGAATTTATGAAGTTGGAGCCAACTCAGTAGTGAATACTAAGCTGGATCAGATATGCAAATTCATGAAAACATTGAGCATGCAAGGCAATATTGGATCCACAAGTTCACCATATAGAGGAGGACTAGAGCCAAATCAAAAAGAAGAGACAGTGAATTATGTCAACAATTTCAACAGACAGGGGAATAATCCATATTCCAACACCTACAACCCATGGTGGATGAATCATCCCAATTTTTCATGGAGCAACAACTCAGGTCAAAAGAACTATCCACCGCCTGGATTCTAGCAACAGAACAAAGGCCAAGAACATGAAAAAGAACCAGAAATGAAATAATGGATTACAAAGATGTTCAAAAAGCAACAACCAGCATACGATGCTATATTAGAAAGCCAATCTGCCTCTATTAAAGCACTAGAGAATCAAATTCCAAGGAACCGATGGAAAGAGCAATGTCAAGCCATTACTTTGAAAAATGGTTCTGAAATCAACAAAAATGTTGGAATCAAGGAAACTATTGAAGAAATTCCAAAAGATGCAGTCCCACATATGGAGGAAAAAGAAGCAAAGGAAAAAGATCAAATCACTCCGCCTCCACCTTTTCCACAACGTCTTCAGAAAAACAAACTAGACAAGCAGTTTGCTCGATTCCTGGAGGTGTTCAAAAAGCTGCATATCAACATTCGATTTGCAGAAGCCTTGGAAGAAATGCCCAGCTATGTCAAATTCATGAAAGACTTTCTTTCACGAAAACAAAGATTGGGAGATTACGAGACAGTAGCATTGACGGAAGAATGCAGCGCCATCATTCAGAGGAAACTTCCCCTGAAGTTGAAAGATCCTGGCAGTTTCACTATCTCATGCACCATTGGAGAACATTACATCGGTAAGGCTTTATGTGACTTAGGTGCAAGTTTTAATTTGATGCCTTTTTCTATTTACAGGAAACTGAAAATTGGAGAAGCAATGCCTACCTCAGTCTCTCTGCAACTTATTGATTGAACGCTCGTATTTCTCAGAGGTGTAGTTGAAGATATGCTGGTTAAAGTTGACAAACTTATTCTCCTAGCAGATTTCATTATCCTTGACATAGAAGAAGACAAAGAAATACCTATCATCCTTGGAAGACCATTCTTGGCTACAGGTCGAACTGTCATTGATGTACAAAAATGAGAATTAACCATGAAAGTTCAGGACCAAGAAGTTACCTTTAATGTTTTCAAAGCCATGAAATTCCCAAGTGATGAAAAAGAGGAAGGATGTTTCAGAGTTGATGTTGTTGATAGTATCATCCAGGATACTGATGCAGTACCACCTCCCACAGACAAACTTGAAGCTTGCATCACCAACATGACTGACAGTGAGCTAGATGCTGAAATCCTGGAATGTGTCAACTATCTTGACAAACCATTTCGCTTCAAAATCGACACCACCAGTTGAAATTCTGGAACTCCCGAAGAAAGAGCGAATCAAGCCTTTAATTGAAGAACCACCACAGCTGGAGTTGAAGCTACTTCCGAGCCATCTCAGGTATGCTTTCTTAGGAAACTCTTCTGAAATACCTGTTATTATTTCTTCTTTGCTAACATTGGAGCAGGAAGAAAAGTTGTTGAGAGTGTTACGAGAATACAAGAAAGCCATTGGCTGGACTATAGCCGACATTCGAGGCATTAGTCCATCATTTTGTATGCATAAGATTCTGATGAACGATGAGTACATACCCACAGTGGAACATCAACGGAGATTAAATCCAATCATGAAGGAGGTCGTAAAGAAAGAAATAATCAAATAGTTGGATGCTGGCATCATTTACCCCATCTCAGACAGCACTTGGGTGAGTCCTATGTAGTGTGTACCGAAGAAAGGAGGAATAACTGTAGTCACAAATGAAAAGAAAGAGCTGATTCCAATAAGAACTTTGACTGGATGGAGAGTATGCATGGACTACCGAAAGCTGAACAAAGCAACAAAGAAGGATCATTTTTCGTTGCCATTCATTGATCAGATGCTGGACAGACTGGCGGGACATGTGTTCTATTGTTTTCTGGACGGATACTCAGGGTACAATCAGATTTCCATCGCCTTAGAAGATCAGGAGAAGACCACTTTTACATGTTTGTATGATACTTTTGCATTTCACAGGATGCCATTTGGACTATGTAATGCTTCTGCCACATTCCAACGTGACATGATGGCCATTTTCTCAGATATGCTGGAACAGAGTATGAAAGTTTTCATGGATGACTTCTCTGTGTTTGGAGATTCTTTTGACCACTGCTTGTAAAATCTGGAACATGTATTACAAAGATGTGAAGATACTAACCTGGTACTCAACAGGGAGAAATGCCACTTCATGGTGCAAGAAGGCATTGTTTTAGGACATCGGATCTCATAAAAGCGGATCGAGGTACACAAAGCAAAGATTGAAACAATTGAAAAATTACCTCCGCCAACATCATTCAAAGGGATTCGGAGCTTTCTCGGACATGCAGGCTTTTACAGGAGATTTATCAAAGACTTTTCAAAGATTGTTAAACCTCTGTGCAATCTTCTGGAGAATGATGTGCCTTTCAACTTCACCAAAGAATGCCAGGAAGCTTTTGAGATCCTAAAACAGAAGTTAGTTTCTGCTCCCATCATTGTAGCACCAGACTGGACACTTCTATTTAAGGTGATGTGCGATGCAAGTGATTTTGCTGTTGGTGCAGTTTTGGGACAATGCAAAGCAAAGATTTTCCACACCATTTACTATTCCAACAGAACTTTGAATGAAGCTCAACTCAACTACACAACCATTGAAAATGAGTTGCTCGCAGTTGTGTTCGCTTTTGAGAAATTTCGATCCTATCTGCTGGGTCCCAAAGTGGTGGTCTACACAGATCATTTAGAAATCAAATACCTGATCGCGAAGAAGGATGCCAAAACCAGATTGATCCGTTGGATACTTCTTTTGCAAGAATTTGACTTGGAGATTCGAGACATGAAAGAGACAGAAAACCAAGTGGCAGATCATTTATCGAGGCTTGAGAATGGATAAACAGCTGGCAAAGAATTGACAATCAAAGAAACTTTTCCAGATGAACAGTTGTTTGCCATGAAACAACATGATGTCCCTTGGTATGCGGACTATGTCAACTACATAGTATCGGGAAAATGGCCGTTGGAATGGATAACTCAGCAAAGGAAGAAATTCTTCAAAGAAGTTAAGTATTATGTCTGGGATGAGCCATACCTGTTCAAACACTGTGCCGATCAATTATTGAGACATTGTGTTCCATATGAAGAGGTCAACAGTGTTCTACAACATTGTCAATAATCACCATATGGTAGACACTTCAGCGGAAACAAAACTGCAGCCAAAGTCCTACAATCAGGTTTGTTCTGGCCCACTATTTTTAAAGATGCTTACTTGTTTTCTCTTCAATGTGACAGGTGCCAGAGAACGAGAAATATTTTGAGGAGAAATGAAGGACCTTTGCAAAATATTCTGGAAGTGTAGTTATTTGATGTATGGGGGATTGATTTTATGGGACCCTTTGTTCCATCATTCGGAAACTTGTACATACTGGTTGCGATAGATTACGTCTCCAAATGGGTTGAAGTAATTGCACTGCCATCAAATGATTCAAAAGTGGTGATCAAATTCCTTAAAAAGAATATTTTCACTCGTTTCGGAACATCTCGGGCAATTATCAGTGATGGTGGCACACATTTCTATAACAAATATTTTTATGCACTTCTATCCAAATACGGAGTTACTCATAATGTTGCCACTGCCTACCATCCACAGTCAAATGGACAGGTTAAAGTTTCAAACAGAGAGATCAAAAGAATATAGGAAAGAACCGTTGGATCAATAAGGAGGGACTGGTCTACCAAACTGGATGACGCATTATGGGCCTACCAGACAGCTTACAAGACACCCATTGGTATGTCCCCATATCGTATGGTGTTTGGAAAAGCATACCATCTACCAGTTGAGCTTGAACACAAGGCGTACTGGGCACTGAAGAAGTTGAATCTTGATCCACAAGCCGCATGAGAGAAAAGACTCCATTGGAGGAATTTGTCCTACAGGCGTATTAGAATGCAAGATTATACAAAGAAAAGACCAAAAAATGACATGATCAAAAAATAATATGCAGATAATTGAAACTAATGCAGCATGTGTTGTTATATAATTCAAGGTGGAAACTTTTCCTTGGAAAGTTGAATTCAAGGTGGTCAGGTCCATTTGTCATCACTCAGGTTTTACCATATGGAGCTGTTGAGTTACTTGATCCCAACACCAACGAAACATTCAAGGTTAAAAGTCAGCGTGTCAAGCACTACTGGGGAGAATCATTTGAGCGACAAAAAGAAAGTGTCACACTTTCAGATCCAGCCTAACATTCGAGAAGTCATTTCTAGCTGACGACTTTAAACTTAGCGCTAGCAGGGAGGCAACCCATGCAATTTGTGTATATATTGTGATCTGGTGTGTTTTATTTTTGTGCGTTTAATTTTTAAAGGTAAAGTCATTTCACGATGGAAGAAACTCTCTCAAATATTCACAAGTAATTTCATTCTCTCCCTAAAAAATCTCTGATGAAAGTCTATAAAGCTCGGTTGGAACGAATGAGACTACTGATGATAAAAGGTAATCCTACGGACATTCGTTGGATTATTGAAGCACGGGTCCGATTGGCAGGTGAGTCCTCTGACTCTTTTATTTCACATCTGCCTGGTTTAGGAAGAAGCACCTATGCTAAAAAGAGAAGAGCTAAAAGAATGGGTGTATGCTATAAATGTGCTCGTATGTTTTGTGATACTCGTTGTCGTTCTTTAGGAATGGTGTCTGATAACCGTGAAGATAAGATAAATTTCATTAGGGATGGCTTGAGTAAGGAGTCTTTAGATGACATATCTAAAACTCTTGAGACGCATCCCAGTGGATATGTGTATCACGAAATTCGCGTGTTATATACACAATTCCAAAGAGAAAGACAACAGTTAAGTCTCGGGAATCTGACTAAAAAAGACACGGTTTGCCAATTTTTAAGAAAATTGGATTGGAAGCTTGTCCCTGACGCATAGACGTCAATCAAGCCGTAAATTATTGTAAATATTATATCTCTTTGTCTTTTCCTAATAATTGTGATTTGTTGTTTTCTTTTATTTTCTCCGACAGGATCCAGACCTTTTGACTTTCAGGATATATTATACTGTTTATCTAATAATTGTCATTTGGCAGGTACTAGTGCTTTTATTACTCACCCTTTTTCAGGTATTATAAATTCAACTCATCATTGCACTATTGAAGGCATCCAGTGCTGAGAAAGAAATACATAAAAATGGAAGCTACTTCAAAAACAAGAGTTGAAAACATCTGTGTGTTTTGCGGTACTAGTGTTGGTACTAAGCCACTATACGTAGCAGCAGCACATGAATTGGGATGAGTCTTAGCCGAAAGGAATATGAACCTAGTATATGGCGGTGGCAATCTTGGACTAATGGGAATAGTTTCAAAGGCTGTACAGGAAGGAGGTAGTCAAGTTCTGGGAATCATCCCAAAACCCTTGGCAGAGGCGAATCTTATAGGATCATCAAACGGAGAAGAACTGATCGTGCCAGGTATGTCTGAATGACTGGTGGAAATGATTAACTATGCTGATGCTTTTATTATTTTGCCAGGTGGTTTGGGTACGTTGGAGGAGATTTTTAGAGTGCTATCTTGGACGAACTTGAACATACACCAGAAACCAATTGGATTGTTCAACGTAGATGGATTTTATGATTTTCTTTGTGTATTTCTTGATGATGCCCGGAGAAATGGATTCGTGTCAAAACCTTTGAAAGAACTCATCCACTTCCAGAACTGCCCCAAATTTAATTGACCAAATCTTAGCCTATGAACCACAAATTGACCCTATCAGTTCCAAGATAAAATGGTCTGATGATGATCGTGGTAAGAAGCGTCGAATAAATCTGGATCTCAACCTTTAATTTCCTTTCTAGATGTAGAATTTCAGCGAACCAGGTACTATTTTCTGAACTCATCTTCTTCTTTTTAAGACATTGGGGACAATGTCTCATTTAGGTTTGGGGGAGAGGAATAGTTGATTAGTAACTTGTTTTGTATAGTTTTTTTTTTTTAGTTAAAATTTTTGAAAAATTCAAAAAAAAATTGAAATTTTTTTACAAAAAATCAAAAAACATATTTTGTGTTTTTATGTTTTTAATTTGATTAATCGGGTGAAATTGGTGTGAGATAGCTGTATAAGGTGTTTCCACTTCTGAGACGAATCTCAACCTATTTCGGAACAAGTAAATTTTTGTTTATTTCATTTTGAATTATTTAATTTGTGAATTCTCCATAAAACTGATTAAAATGGATCTTCATATGCTCAATTGACAGATATTATCAACATACATGGTAACATACGGACATGAGTTGTAATTGACAAGCTTGTAATATTCAGTGTTCTAGTTTAATTGGAAGAAGGATCTATAAAAAGCGATGGGATAAAAAACAATCATCTGAGATCCGAGTTATTAAGTCCGTATGGGGTGTCTTAACACCTAGTGCCCTAAAACCAACTAGTTTGGGAGTCACTGACCCAAAGCTCACTACATAGATCGAAGATGTTAGAAAAAATATATATATCTGAAGTCTGAGTAATTAAGTCCGTAGGGATGTCTTAACACCTGGTGCCCTAAAGCTAACTGGTTTGGGAGTCTGACCCAAAGCTCGTTACATGGATAAAAAAAATCAGAAAAGAATATTTCATTGCTTAAAAAAGGTGTGAATTCTGATAAAACTTTAGGACAAAAATATTACCTTCTTTTCAACTACACTTGTGACTATTATGGGCAAAAATATTTTGTTAGCTGTGTATATGGAGAAGGGTAAAAATGATCAGAGAATTTACTTATTCAGTAATTTAGAAAGAAAGAAAACAACTCTAAACTTGGATAAGAAGTTTCACCTGGTTAGTCACTAACTTCTTTATTCTCTTTTCTCTTGTCTTTTTATTTTTGTGTGCATTAGTTTTACTATCTTTTTTACTTTTGTAAAACGTTTGTGGGTATCGTTGCTGTAAGCCCTCACGAGACTACAACTCGTCTACTAGGCTTACCTAAGGGTTTAAAGTATTGTTGCATACGCTAAATGCAATCATGATCCCTACGCAAGTGGCTTAGTTTAAATTTATTTTAAAGATGTTAATGTTATTTTATTTTGTTGTTTTGCTCAATGACTAGCAAAATGTTAGGTTTGGGGGTGTGATGAGTGGTAAATGTATCACTATTTCCCACTCATTTGACCTAATATTTTGTATAGTTTTTTTAGCTTTATGAATATTTTGATGTGTTTTATGTCATTTTGTAGATAAATATGTTGGGTTCTCCTAGAACATGCCAAGGATCTATTAAGCATAAAATTGTGTGAATTAACAAAGTAAGTTGCGGAAATATACTCACTTTGATCGGCTAAGGGATGTAGAGAATACAAAAATTTCCAACCTTCGTGTAGTGCTCCAAGCTCCTCTTTGTATGAATGGTGAACTCCAAGCTTTGATCTTTGAATTCCAAACTCAAGGGGATAGTTTCCCTATCACCTTTGTTGACTCTCTTAATGTGCTAACATCCAAGATTTTTGAAGCAAAAATCATCAACACATGAATCCTAGGTTCACGCCAAATGAGAGAAAAAAGTGGGGAGAGTAATCGGCCAAGCTTGAGAGGGAGGGAGGGTGTGTTGTGTAAAATGATATTCCAAAATCAATAAATCAATTAACAAATCTTCCAAAGTTGGCAAAGGTCTTACACATCAATTAAAATAATGATAGTGTAAGAAACAAGCTAATATCAAAGTCTTCACTAACTTCCATCACCATAAAGTAAGTAGTTGACTAATGATGTGACTTGTGGGCCCCACTTTAAATTCAAAATCTAAGTGTGCCCGCTAAACACATTTCGAGCTCGGGTTCGTTAATTCCGAATTAACGAATTTTCCGTTGCGACTTAATTAAATCAAATTTAATTAAATAAAATTATTACGAAAGTCGCTTACTAATTAAATCTAAATTAATTCGTTCGCCCGAATTAAAATCCAATTTTAATTCCGCTATGAAATCTAATTTCATTTAATATATCAAATATATTATTTTAATCGATTAATTCCAAATTAATAGTTCTCTCTCTTCTATTTGAATTTTATCCCAGATAAATTCTCGCCGTAATTAATTCTAGATTAATTTTCTCTCTCATAATTAATCCTAGATTAATTCTGTTCGAGTCATACGTCATCGGTGAATCTTCGGGAAGCGACCCATGAGATCCATTGATATGTTGGTAGTAAATCCGGTCGCGGACTATCCGAACACGTGCGTACTCAGTACACGTTCTTACCGATTTACAAGACATGGTTGGCTTCTAGCAAAGCACCGTGCCTACCTAATTTTCCAGAAATATTCTTATAAGGAATATATAATCTTTGTCAGGCGCGTAGTATATGTAGTATTGCGTATTAGGATCCAGTATCGATATCACATGCTAGGCCTATGGCTGTAATTGTGTCTGCCCCGTACGAAGCATATATCGGATCACTGGCAACTAGTCTCTATAATCAGATAATCATGACCTAGTCATATTATCCCGATGACTGTAGTACTTAAGAGCACCAGTTCTGTATCCCTGCGTGATCATCATCTCCATATGATTGAAGTGATACTTCTATCTTGACATCACACCCAATACACTACGATTCTCAGTATACCTAGAAGAGGCGTACACAGAACCTGTTAAAGCCCCGGACGACCAAAACCAAAGTATACTGATTGTTGCAAGTATTAGCGATTGCAAGTCTCAAGTTAAGACCAAATACACCTACCCTGATTCAGATTCCCATAGACACATAGTCATACTACCAATGGGATTCTGAGGGGTCTATCCAGAGCGAAGCTGTTTCCGTACCATCGGTAAACAGAACCTCCTATTACACTTGCATGAGTATCCAATACCCATATATGAGAGAACTATGATGTTACGCTTCCATAACACGCACAAGTGTAATACTAGCCTATTCTGCATTATCGATGTCCAGTCTCGATAATACTACGACTAGGGATATTTAATGATTAACCTTACGTGGATTAATATTGTCTCATATCTTATTAATATAGTACTAATCATATGGACTTTTATCATTTATATCCCGGTAGGTAATCCAATTACAAATGATAAAAGAGCATTTTCCTTTGTCACATAGTTAATTTGTTCTGTACAAATAATGATGCTATGGGTCATAATTGTCCAACAAAATAAAAGTTTCAGGACACTCTAGAGGTGATTCGGGGCCAAAACAGTGAAAAATGACAAAAAAAGACAAAATGGTCATTTGGTGCTTCGCGACGCGTAGCCTGCATCGCGATCGCTAACGTGTGCTGCACCTTTGCTAATGTGCGCTGGGACACGTGGACCAATCAGAGGGATTTTGCTAAAATATGCCGGATGCTAACGTGCGTCGAATCTGATAACGTGAGCCTGCCACGTGTCAACATCACAACCGATCATGCTAACGTGCGCCGTGCCACGTGTCATCATTACATGTTGCCGACAATCACCATCGCCATGTGTCGTCCACGTGTTAGCCACGTGGCATCCATATTAGTCACATACCGAGTCAGCGTGACACGTGTCAGCCACATCATTGCCACATCATTGCCACACCATCATAATTATTGAGTTAATCATCGAAAATGCCACATCAGCAGATAAGGGAATCAAAGCAGCCAATCAGTGTGTGCCACGTCATCGCATCGTGACGCAAGAGTAATCCGTGCGTCGCGACGCGAGAGGCCTACTGACGCCTATAAATTCAGCTCGAAATTTCAGTTTCAGATGTATCTTCCTCTCTGAATTCTCTGATAATAATAAGGAGTTTGTATCTAGTTTATTTAAATTTCAGTTCTGTAATTAATTTTATTTACTTTTTGTAATAGTAATTTACTTTATTTACTTTTTCAGTTTTTACTATTCAGCAATGAGGAGGTAACTTCCCCATGCTAGGGTGAAAGGTAAAGCTTTTATTATTGCTATTTAGATTAATTTCCCTTAATTATAATATAATAACTATTTAAAACTTGACTTAATGAGGATACTGCTATATTGGCCGGTTGGTAATTGATATTAAATTGGTTTTAACCTGACTAAGCAAGGATACCGCCTGGTTGGTCGGTTGGTAATTAATTATTAATTTTACTTAATCAGGTTACCGCCTATATGGCTGGTTGGTATTATCACACAAGTTAATATATTATATTAAGGGAGATATCTAAAATAATAGTAATAAAAGTGGATCTTTTAACCCTAGCATTTTCTTTTATTGTACTTTTTCTAGCATTTACTTTTCAGCATTTTAATTTATGTATATTATTTTTAAGTTTTTACTAGTTGTAAATATGAGTCGTAGCTAAGCCCGTTATCTGGGGTTGTGATGAATTCCAATATCACTGGTTTATAAGGGATTATTTTATAGTTTGGGTAATATAAAGGTTTACTTATTAAGTCTTAAGCTTAATGCTTCTTGTTAACTGGCCATTAATAAGATTTTTTTGGTAAACTTAAAATAAAATTGACAAAGGAATTTTAGGTTTTAGCCTTATACTTAATAGCTCACGATCTTCCTTGAAGATAGATAACCCTTTAATAGATTTTCTTACAGGATAGACATATACCTGTCGGGCGGGGGTAACCACAATTTGAACTTAGTCTTAATGAATCCAGGTAATTTGATTGACATAGACATATGATTTAATTAGGTTACACTGGGTATTTGCATCTGACCATCGACAAAGGCTTTTGTAGAATTTCGTGTTCCAGGTTAGTAAACCAATATATTACACAAACATGAAATAACCACATCATTTTTAAGAGATATTGGAAAGAATAACAACCCTGAATAGTTTCTTAATATTGAATTTTCCTCAACCAACTTTCGCACCATTTTATTAACTTGTTTCTAAGTATAAAGTCACCACCCAATCAAACAATCAACCTGTTAGATACTTGTAATCATTTGGCCTCATACAAATTAATATCCTAGGTATTAAGTCCTCGTGGGATCAATACTTTTTATACTACTTGAATGATACATTCGCTTGCGTTATACACGTGTGATTTCACACCGGTCACCACCCAAACAATAACAAACACAATAAGCCACAAACAGTACCCTCCACCCAAACAATAACAAAATAGCATCATCAAAATAGCGAACAAATAACCCAAAATAGTCCCCTACAACCACCAAAAATAACCCAAAACAGTCCCCTAAACTAGCAGGAAAAATAACCCAAAATAGTCCCTTACAACCATTGGAAATTACCCAAAACAGTCCCCTAAACCAGCAACAAAAATAACCCAAAAACAGCCCCCTAAACCACCAAAAATCAACCCAAAAAAAAGCCTCATAAACCACCGAAATAGCCCACAAAAAATAGAAGCTCATTACCAAAAGAATAGCCCCCAAAACAATAGCCAAATCACCAAAAATAGCATCCCCAAAACAGCAAACAAGAGCAAAAAAATAGCAAGCAAAAACAGTGAAATAGCGAGCAGAAACAGCGAACCAGCAAACCAGAAAAATAGAAAGATTTAATCCTTCTGGCGATAGCCTAACGCACTTCCGAGAAGCAACTTAAAAGATAAGACTTGAGGGCATCCTGTAATATATTTATTTTGTTGTTCTGGACGCGGCATGCTTGGTTGGACGTGAAATACGTCCAGCCAGGCATACGAGGTCCTACATTAAAGACGGCCAAATCTTTTGGTCACATTTTCTTTCTCTAGCATTTTTTGTTTATTTTTTATTTTATTTTATTTACTTTTATTTTTATTTATCTTTCTGTTAATTTATTGTTATTTATTATTCTGCATTATCTTGTTATTTATTTTTAACTATTTAGTGTTATTTGTCTTTTCTATTTATTTACTCGCATTTATCATTATTTTATCGCTTTGCTTTTACTTTTGTTTATGTTTTGCTATATTATTTTGTATCTACTTTCATGTCCATTTACATTGCGTCAATGATTATGTGTGTTACCCCTTGAGGTATATCGGTTGGAAACCCATACATAAATTCCGTAGCCGAATCCGAATGGACGGTAATAACATTCGAACGTGTTTTTCAAATGCAACTCGAAAGTAAGCCTTCTACCTCACTCCATTCGAACGCGTTCTCGAACGCTACACGAACGTGAAATCTTTGGAACACTTCGTTCGATCGCTTTTACGAATGCTACACGAACGCACACACACTGGATAACCTCTTTCTTTATATTTTATACATTTTTACCTCTCTAGTTATTTATTTTACATCATGCATTTGGGATTAAGTATTTGTATTTATTATGAATGCTTTTCCTGTTTTTAATTATTATTATAATTTTATTTCTTTATTTAATGTGCTTTTGGAACTATATATTTGCTTTTATTTATATTCATGTTTATGGGTGTGCAAATTTGTGTGTTTATTTGAATTATATTGCATGTGCTGCATAAGACTTGGTTATACCATTGTGTGAACCCGTCCATTATACTGGCATAAGTAAGGGACCATTCTGATGTTGGTTTCTAAAGTTGTCCCAAGATCTTTCAAGCAATGAAAATAATGTGAATACAATAAAGAAGTATGGCGGAATCATACTTACAATGAGCGGTTTATGGATGCGTCAAGTTCAAAAATTCATTCTCATTGTCCTTGTAGAAGTCACGGCCAAGGTGGTCTTTTGTTGAAGATGAACAAGCTCCAAGCTTTGTCTTTGATTCCAAGCTTTTGGGATGGTTTCCCTATCACCTTGGATGATTCATTTATGTGCTAGCACTCTTGAAGATTTGCAACAAATCTTCTTCTTCCTCTTTGCAACTCACGACAATGAAGAAAAATTGGGAGAGAAAAATTGCTTCAAAGTGGCGTGAATGATGAGAGAGTGAGATGTGTGTGTTGACTTGTTCAATTTGATTTCAAAAATCAAAATAAATGAATTACCAAAGTTTTGGTAAAAGTCTTACACAAGCCATCAAGTTGAGTATAAAATAAGCCACCATCATTCCATCACCTAATACCATCACCAAAAAGGTAAAAGGTTGACAAGTGATGTGACGTGATGTGACTTGTGGGCCCCACTTGATTCAAAATTCGAGTGGGCCCGCAAACACTCTCGGGCTCGGGTTCGCTAATTCCGAATTAACAAATTTTCCGTTGCGACGTAATTAAATCAAATTTAATTAAATAATTATGCCTAGCAAAATTACTATTCACGTCGCTAGTGAATTAATTCTAAATTAATTCGTTTGCCCAAATTAAAATCTAATTTTAATTCCGCGTCGAAATCTAATTTGGTTTAATATATCGAATATATTACTTTATCGATTAATTCCAAATTAATCGTTATCTCTCTTTGAATAGTATTTTATCCTAGATAAAATCTCTCCGTAATTAATCCCAGATTAATTATGCTTAAATCATACGTCATCGGTGAATCTTCGGGAAGCGACCCAAGAGATCCCTGGATATGTTGGCAGTAAATCCGGTCGTTGGACTATCCGAACACGTACGTACCTCGTACTACGTTTTTACCATTTACGAGACATGGTTGGCTTCTAGCAAAACACCGTGCCTACCCAATTCTCAAGAAATATTCTTAATGGAATATATAATCTATATCAGGCGTAGTATACGTAGTATTGCGTATTGCGATCCAGTATCGGATGTCACATGCTAGGCCTGGGGCTGGAATTGTGTCTACCCCGTACGAAGCACATATCGGATCTCTGGTAACTAGTCTCTATAATCGGATAAACATGACCTAGTCATATTATCCTGATAGCTGCAGCATATAAGAGCACCAGTTCCGTATCCTACGTGACCATCATCTCCATATGACTGGAGTGATACTTCCATCTTGACATCACACCCAATACACTACGATTCTCAATATACCCAGAAGAGGTGTACACAAAATCAGTTAAAGCCCTGGACGACCAATACCAAATTACATTGATTGTGGCAAGTATTAGCAGTGCAAGTCTCAGGTTAAGACCAAATACACCTACCCTGATTCGGACTTCCACAGACACATAGTCATACTACCAATGGAATTCTGAGGGGTCTATCCAGAGCGAAGCTGTTTCCATACCATCGGTAAACACAAACTCCTATCACACTTGCATAAGTATCCAATTCTTAAATATATGAGATTTATGCCGTTACGCTCCCACAACGCGCACAAGTGCAATACTAGTCTATTCCGCATTATCGATGTCCAATCTCGATAATACTACGACTAGGGATATTTTAATGATTAAACCTTCATGGATTGATACTGTCTCATATCTTATCAATGCGGAACTAATCATATGAACTTTTATCATTTATATATCTCGGTAATCCAATTACAAATGATAAAAGAGAATTTCCTTTGTCACATAATTAATTTGTACAACAATACTATGTTTTGTACAAATAATGATGCTATGGGTCATAATTGTCCAACAATCTCCCACTTGGCCTATAGCCAATCACTCAAGTGTCCTACACTTGAACTATGTACTGATCGGTCAAACTTCTGCTGAGAAATAGCTTTCGTCAGCGGATTTGCAAAGTTATCATCTGATGCGATTTATTCAATCATCACAGCGCCATGATGTATGATTCGAACGAATCAGGTGAATTAATTGAAGTATATACTTGGATCGTTGATGAGACCATTAATTCTTTAGCATGTGTTGTAGCCTAGCTCAGCTGCTAACAGAACTATACCTAATCCAATTAGGATTATATCGATCCTAAGTACTCATATTGCTGCCTCAGCTGCAACAATATTCCGCTTTTGTTGTTTATTCGATAACAGTATCTTGCTTGGAAGATTTCCAGCTCATTGTTCCGTTATTCAAACTATATAGTACCGTTATAACGACTTATAGTTGTTTTTATCGGTTAGGAAACTTGCAGCAGTGAACCCAATCACTTCAAGTTCTCATTCTCCATAGTTTTAAGAAAGCATCCTTAGTTCATCTAAGATACTTAAGGATGTTCTTAACTTCAATCCAGTGACTATCACTTGGATTGGCCTGATTGTGACTTCATATGCTCAAAGTATATGAGACACCAGGTCGCGTATATTTATTTCAATGTACGAGTTCTCGGAGAGTGTCAACAATTTTTAGATCTATCCCAGTAGATCCTTATTCCTAGAATAAAGGTTGTTTCTCCCAAGTAGTCTACGGATAATTTTCTTCAAAGGCAAGCTTTCACCGATTGTATTATGGGAATGTCATTTCCAAGAAATGATATATCATTATTTTATAGGACAATCATTGTCAGTGCGCTCCCACTAACCCTCTTATATACATAAGAATCATTGTCGTTTTGAATTAAATCATATACCATTATGATTACATCAAAACTATAGTTCCAAGAACGCAATGCTTGCTTCAATCCATAAATGGATCGAATTAACTTGCAAACCTTGTTTGCTCATTTTGGTATGACAAAATCGTTACGATGTTATAAACATCCTCCAAAAGGTTTCCGTTTAAGGAAAGCGATTTTGACGTTCAGCTGCCATATTTCATAAATGAAACATGCAACATTAGCAAGCATTATCCAAATGGATTTTAACCATGGCAACGAGTAAAAGGTTTCGTAGTAATCGACACAATGTTGATAACGATACCTTTTCGCTACAAGCCTAGCTCAGTATGTTGGTATGTTGTCATCTATGTATGTCTTCCTTGAAGACGTATTTAGTACCAGTATGCACAATGCCTTCCAGTACAACAACCAGTGTCTAAACTCGGTTGGTATACATGGAATCCATTTCGGACTTCATGGCACTTTGCCATAATAGGGAGTCGATACCTTGTATCACTTCCTCATACGTAGTCGGTTCGTATTCCTCAATAAGATTGACATCTTTATGAGGTGAGATCAGAAACCCATACCTCCCAGGTTGTTTTCTGACTCTCTCCGACTTACGCGGTTCTTGTGTATTCCAAGATTGTGGTACAGTTTCATCCTTGATGAACTGTTTGTGTTCCATTAAGGAATCAGTGCCTGGAACAGTATTACTTCGATTTTCATCGAGTTTTACTTTCCTCCCACTTACCACTGCATATAGGTATTCCTTTGAGGAAAACCGCATGGCGAGCAACAATTACATTGTTCTCTTGTGAGTTGTATAAGTACTATACTTTGGTTTCCCTAGGATAACCCACAAATTAGGCACTTATCCGATTTGGGTTTTAGTTTGGTATCATCCAAACATATGCCTAGCATACCCAAATCTTCAAGAATTAGAAAACCCGGTTTATTTCCTGTTCATATCTAATATGAAGTCTGTCAAACAGATTTTCATGGAACCTTATTCAAAATAAGTATTGCACTGTTTAATGCGTATCCCTTAAAGGAAAATGGTAGCTCATAGCGACTCATGATTAACCTTATCATGTCTAACAAGATTCGGTTTCTCTGTTCGGACACACCGTCAAATTGAGGTGTTCCGTAAAGAGTCCACATTGAAAGAATACTATACTCTTTCAAGTATTCGAGAAACTTATTGCTTAAGTATTCGCCAACACGGTCCGACCGTAATGTCTTAATCCTTTTGCGGTCTATTTTTCTACTTCATGTCGAAACTCTTTGAATTTTTCAAAAGTTTCCAACTTGTGTCTCATAAGATACACATAATCAAAACGCGATGCATCATCCTTAAAGGTTACGAAGTATTCGTATCCACCTCTAGCCTGGCTAGACATGGGCCCACAAACGTCACTATGAACAAGGGCTAACAGTTCGGTGGCACGTTCACTTTTACCAAGTAAATGGTGTTTTAGGCACTTTGCCTAATAAACTAGATTCGTAGACATTATTTGAATAGAATCAAATCCGTCCTAGTATCCACTCTTCAAAAGTGTGGATATACGAGTCTTATTTAATGTGTCCCAGACAACAATGCCATAAATAAGTCCCATCTAATCAAATCAGTTTGAGCTATTTTTCCTTTGTCATGTTATACGTTTGAGATTCATTTATATTCAAAATATAAATATTGTTATTCACATCTAATGTGTTTATCTCAATATCATCTTTATAAAATGAAACACTTTAGTGTTCTAGAATATAAAGGTATACCTGCAACGAGTTATACTTAGATATAGAGATAATATTTCTAGTCAAACTAGGTACATTATAACAGTTTCCTAATTTAGGTACATGCCAAAAGGTAGTTCCTAAACTTAGGATTCTACGGTTAAAACAGCGACTTTCGTCCCATTTCTGACTCACAGATAAATCTCATCTGAAGCCAGTCTCCTGCTAATCAGCAGATTCCGCACATCAATACATATATTTATGTACCACATCTAGTATCAAAAATCAAATTTTGAAACCAGTAGCGAACATGTTTATGACAAACATGGTTGAAGCCGGAGCCTTGCCCCGCCTTCACTTCCTTCATGTCTGCCTTGTCCATACGGCAGTCACGCATCCAGTGACCCCGTTTGCCACAGTTTAGGCAGACATCTTGGGATATGTCATTTGTCTTCCCAGAAGACTGTGATGATTTTGCCTTTGCCCATTTTAGAAGCTCTGGCTCTGCCCCATTGAGCATAGCCATCAACTCTCCAAGAGTTTGCTCTTGGTTCATAATGAACCTGCCCCAGCTTTCGGGTAGAGAGACTATAAGATCAAATCTTTGTAGTCTCGGCCACGTAGGTAATGCCCATCTAACCTAGCTGATCGATGTCAGCAATCATCTGCGACACCTAGTGCTCGATAGATGTACCCTCTGACATGCACGAGTGAAAGAGCTTCTTTTGCAATTTGTACTTCTAAGATTTAAAAATAAATCTATAAAGATCTTTAATTTCATCATCATGGTACAATGATCTAATCCTTAATTTTGACGATGGAATTAAAGTGTCATTGGATCAAGTATAAATGATTGAGCACTAAAGTTATCATCACATGAGTCTTCCAAAGATCATGTTCTACTATTTGCTGAACTCCGGGCTTAAGACCAAGAGGTTTCTCTATCAAATAGAATAACTTCTCAGTTTTCAGGACTATCCTGAGGTTATATTCCCAATCTGAAAATTAAAGCCGTTTAATTACATTTTCTCATAGGATTATGTTTTAAACGCTAATCTTTCAGTTATCTTGATTGCTATAGTCCAACTATCCAATCAACGATTTCAGGTACTATTAAATATAATGATTACTATATTCTAACTATATAATCAACTATAATTTGATTGGTTAAATTCAAATTTATTGATTACTATAATCCAATTATATAATCAACTATAATTTGAAGTAGTTTGAATACAGTCCAACTATTTAATTAAAACAACGATTAAATATTAGTCCAACTAATATATATATTTAAATTAATGACGAAAAATTGAAATGAGCGCGTATTGGCAAGTAAACGAAATTACAAATTTAATACTTGGCTCCCACTATTTTTCGGCGAGCCTCTAACCCTCTGTTGAGTACTCGGGAAACCTTATTTCCTAGTGGGCTAGGATTCCGTTAAATAACACATAACCTTGACTTTGGCCAACAAGCTGTATGATATTTAACTAGGTAGATCTCTAAGATCAATTGGATCTCATCCTATTCCTAGATCCAGTAGGTGGACATCCAAGCCTGAAACATATATCTAATATATGCCAATATATCCGATATATTCCCTAACATTTTTCCTCTGAATCAATTAAGCCTTGGCTTTGGCACAACAAGCTTAATGATCCCAGTTAAGCGGGACTCATTGACCTTGGAAAGCTTCGTAATCGATGTCGATGGACAAGAAATGGTCTTGACTTTGGCCAACAAATCACAACTTGGACAAGACATGCGATATGGAACAAAGCCTTCATGATTCAAACACATCCGCAATGGACAAAGGTCTTGACTTTGGCCAACAAACCAGTGTCAATCTTGGATCTTGAGAATCAATCATTTAATGGAAGGAAAACGCTTAATATTTATTGAGGGTTTTTCGCGTAATTGGCAACCAATTAATTATCTTTGATTAGGTCTCATCATTCACCCTTAAGCATGCATTCTAAAAGCATAATAAGACGCAAATAAAAATTAATAATGATATGCGGATGGATATATAAAACATTTTGTTCCTAGAACAAATCTCTCACTTTCTCTCTCCCGCTAGCACAATACTTACTTCTACCAAATTACATAACACTTATAAAGAAACCTCATTTACATTGAGGGGAATAGGTGAGAAGAGAAATACAAAGAATCAAGAGGTAATAGGCTGGACACGCAGGTCCAATTTAATAAATTCTAAATTTATTACAACAATTTCCAAAATTACCATCACCCATCTAATATCCATCCGATATACATTATTCATACATTACATCCATGTATTCACACAAAGCATGTTATCAATCAATCTAATCCAATGAATTAATCTGAAATTAATGACCATCCAATGTTCAAACAACGATTTGATTTGCGCGAGTCCGACTCGTTTAAGAATAAGTACTCAAAATACGAATTCTTGAATTATATTAAACTACAATATTAAATCCAATTTAATTTGTATTCAATACTAATTATTTATTTAATTCCAAATTAAATAATTACACTTTATTAATAAGCCTTTGCGACTTAGATTCTAAATCTAATCTTAACGGGTCTCAAAGCCCAATTAACATCCAATGTCAATTTAATTAAAGTCTAATGGGCTTCCAGTTAATTTATAAGGCATGGACTTTGGCAACCAAAGCCAAATAAGGAATCACCCTTTGCCAAAAATCAATTTAGGCCCATTAGGCCCAATTAAAATTTTAAAGGCCCATTTTATTATGTTTGGACATTATGGAATGGTTTAGGCCCAATTTGGATTCAATCCAATTGACCCAAACCTATTTGGCCCAACCAAGTCCATAAGGCCTAAATACAACATATAAAAGCCCAATTCCAAATTTAGCCCAATTTATTAAATTCTAATTTTCCAAAATTCATAATTTAATAAATCAAAGTGTTTAGCCATGATTAATCTTTTAAATTAGCATTTCCAAAATACTAATCTAATCCATTAATCATGTTTATCATCATCAACACATGTCCAACATTATTGAATTAAAAAATCATCTCATTACATGTTCAATAGCTCACGACATTCATAGGGGTTTTTAATTCGATTTCGTTTTCAATCCAATTGAATTACAAATCAACATTTCCCAAGTCTTAAAGCTCATCCAATGATCAAAAGAACAAAAAATACCATGACTTAGGGTTTCATCATGCATTAGGCCAAGCCATTAATTTGGGGAAAAAATAATCCAATCCATTTTTCATGAAATTGATCATGCATAACACTATGTTATCATCATTCAAGCATACTCAATCAATCAATTTTATCAAATCATGCTCAAATCATTTTTACCCAAATTTACCCTAAATTCAATTTCATGCTTATAACCGCTCTGATACCATTGTTGGTTTCTAAAGTTATCCCAAGATCATTCAAGCAATGAAAATAATGTGAATACAATAAAGAAGTATGGCGGAATCATACTTACAATGAGCGGTTTATGGATGCGTCAAGTTCAAAATTTCCTTCTCCTTGTCCTTGTAGATGTCACGGCCAAGATGGTCTTTTGTTGAAGATGAACAAGCTCCAAGATTTGTCTTTGATTCCAACCTTTTGGGATGGTTTCCCTATCACCTAGGATGATTCCTTTGTGTGCTAGCACTCTTGAATATTTGCAACAAATCTTCTTCTTCCTCTTTGCAACTCACGGCAATGAAGAAAAATTGGGAGAGAAAAATTGCTTCAAAGTGGCGTGAATGATGAGAGAGTGAGATGTGTGTGTTGACTTGTTCAATTTGATTTCAAAAATCAAAATAAATGATTTACCAAAGTTTTGGTAAAAGTCTTGCTTAAGCCATCAAGTTGAGTGTAGAATAAGCCACCATCATTCCATCACCTAATACCATCACCAAAAAAGTAAAATGTTGACAAGTGATGTGATATATTGTGACTTGTGGGCCCCACTTGATTCAAAATGCGAGTGGGCCCGCAAACACTCTCGGGTTCGCTAATTCCGAATAAAAGAATTTTCCGTTGCGACGTAATTAAATCAAATTTAATTAAATAATTATGGCTAGCAAAATTACTATTCACATCGCTAGTGAATTAATTCTAAATTAATTCGTTTGCTCGAATTAAAATCTAATTTTAATTCCGCGTCGAAATCTTATTTCGTTTAATATATCGAATATATTACTTTATCGATTAATTCCAAATTAATCGTTCTCTCTCTTTGAATAGTATTTTATCCTAGATAAAATCTCTCCGTAATTAATCCCAGATTAATTATGCTTAAATCATACGTCATCGGTGAATCTTCGGGAAGCGACCCAAGAGATCCCTGGATATGTTGGTAGTAAATCCGATCGTCGGACTATCCGAACACGTACGTACCTCGTACTACGTTTTTACCGATTTACGAGACATGGTTGACTTCTAGCAAAACACCGTGCCTACCCAATTCTCAAGAAATATTCTTAATGGAATACATAATCTATATCAGGCGTAGTATACGTAGTATTGCGTATTGCGATCCAGTATCGGATGTCACATGCTAGGCCTGGGGCTGGAATTGTGTCTACCCCGTACGAAGCACATATCGGATCTCTGGTAACTAGTCTCTATAATCGGATAAACATGACCTAGTCATATTATCCTGATAGCTGCAGCATATAAGAGCACCAGTTCCGTATCCTACGTGACCATCATCTCCATATGACTGGAGTGATACTTCCATCTTGACATCACACCCAATACACTACGATTCTCAATATACCAAAAAGAGGCGTACACAGAACCGGTTAAAGCCCTGGATGACCAAAACCAAAGTACATTGATTGTCGCAAGTATTAGCGGTGCAACTCTTAGGTTAATACCAAATACACCTACCCTGATTCGAACTTCCATAGACACATAGTCATACTACCAATGGAATTCCTAGGGGTCTATCCAGAGCGAAGCTATTTCCGTACCATCGGTAAACACAACCTCCTATCACACTTGCATACGTATCCAATACTTAAATATATGAGAACTATGTTGTTATGCTCTCATAACACGCACAAGTTCAATACTAGTCTATTCCGCATTATCGATGTCCAATCTCGATAATACTACGACTAGGGATATTTTAATGATTAAACCTTCATGGATTGATACTGTCTCATATCTTATCAATCCGGAACTAATCATATGAACTTTTATCATTTATATATCCCGGTAATCAAATTACAAATGATAAAAGAGTAATTTCCTTTGTCACATAGTTAATTTGTACAACAACACCTTGTTCTGTACAAATAGTGATGCTATGGATTATAATTGTCCAACATCCGAACCCAACGGTTTGAGGTCTTCCCTTAGGAGGGGTGAATACGGCCTTAAATCATTTCCCAGTTCACACTAGGTGGTAACTCCTTTATTCTCCGGTTTAGTACCCCGTGGGCTACTCCATACTCTCTACGGGCTGCGAGCCCAACGATGTCGTGGTCGCCGAGCATCATAGGCATAGCGGTAAACCCCACTTTGCTCCTATAGATGGCGACTCCACTGTGGATAGAGAATCGGCCCCGAAACAATGCCTTGTAGTGTCCGTGGATTTGGATTTGTTTACCCAAGTCTCATATATATTGCATACCCTTATTACCCCGATGGTGTCTTGTATCGTGAAGTCACTTTCACTCAGGGCGGCGGATCGTTATGTGGCATCATCACTCGTTGACACGTACCTGGGAATAAAAAAGGCGCGCTCACTTGGTCGCTCGAACCCTTGAGTGGGGAGACCTAGTTGTGAGCAACCCTTCACCGGCATGAGGCTTTATCCATACCCTTATAAGCCCACAAATGAACCATAGTTATATGTCATATAGAAGCTACCTACCATGCTTATGTTTGGGACCATTGTCAATTGGAACCATTTGGACTTCTTGTCATAGGATACAAACTTGTTGGGCCATTTAAATTAGGACGAGTTTGTATCTTATGATGATTGGGCCAAAAGTTTTCAAATTGATGATTTGTCACCTTGTGTTTGGGCCCCCTATTATTTGAAGTTATTTATCCACTTTATCGCAAAAGTGTAAACCTGTTGGGCATTTTCAACTGGGACAAGTTTACCCCTCGCGATAATCTGATTGAATGCTTTAAAATTATAACGGGCCAACTTGTATGAAAACCTTTATGGGCTTAGAAGGTCCAAACATGATCAGAATATGCCGGACACATGAGTCTAATATCAGTATTGGCTTTCATCCAGGAAGGGTACGCCTTGTTATGGCATATTTGTATACTTTTGGATATCTCTAAGGCCATCCCCACAACCGTGATTATTGATGGCCCAATTCGTCGTTTCTAGACAATGGCACGATCCCCATAATAGGCTTAGTCAATATTGTAAATGGGTGGTCTTTGTCTTTTACCGATGGAAAGGGACTTAGGTAGCCAAGGTTCACCCTTAAAGCGTAGGAGAGAACGATTTTGTATACCCCATATTGTGCATAAAATAAGCCATGCCTAGGACAGAAATGGACTTACCACGAGTGTGGGAGGAATAAGGTCGGAAGGATATATGCTGTTTTGATAACCACGTGCATCTCACGCATCGCAAGCATACACGCATCATGCTAACCTCTTATCTTTACAGCTATCATAGATATCCGTTGGGTTAGAGAAGAATGAAGACTTGTCAAGAAAAGATTAACAACCATGGATGCATCACGCAGTGAAGGTACCTGCATGGATCAATTGAAGACCAACATGACCAAAATTACCAAGCAACTACAAACTTTGACCAACGCTATGGACAGTCTGACCGTACCCCGCTCAATGGGAACATAAAAAAATAAGAGTGGTAGTCGTGAGGAGCCCCCGATTAGGGTGAGCGAAGAAATCTCTATTTTTGATGATGATATCGCTGAGTATGCCACGGGAAGGATAGCCGGGTCTCAGGAAGAATTACAGAAAATCAGAGAACAAATAGATTCAATTACCCGCAAGCTGAAGGGTAAACATGAAGATCTTTTAGACTATGATGCGATGACTTTTGAAGAACAGTTGCCTCCTCAGTTTAAGATACCTGACATGGCCAAGTTCAATGGAAACGAAGATCCAAGGGTCCATCTCCGACAATATGTTTCAGTGATGAGTTCAGTGGGTTTGTCGAAGCGTCAGGTGTAGAAGATGTTCGGGATGTCACTAGAAGGGGCGCCGGTAGTATGGTATCATGCCTGGAGAGAAAGATCAGGGATGACTGGAGGGCATTAGCAGAGGCCTTTTTAAATCAATATGTCATGGATTTGGAGATAGACTTGTCACTCTGTGACCTAGAAAACACCAAGCAGAAGTTAGAAGAGAGCTTCAAAGATTATGTGGATCACTGGAGGAGCCAGCTATTGATGATGCAGACCCGACCCTCAGAGAAAGACTAGATTAAGATGATCATTAAGGGCACCAAGCCCTCCATCTATAACAAGCTGAGAAGGATGACCTCTTTGATTACAAACTTTTGACAGTTAAGAGAAACTGTCATGGATATCGAGGAAGAGGAAGCGGGGAATAAAAATTTTTATGGCCAGAAAAGAAGGACCATTGGGGGGCCTACAGAGACCAAGCCCGCTACTGCTGAGGTCGCTGCCATCAGAAACAGGCAATTCTCTAATATTGGTAGACCTTGTCAAAGGTGTTTAAGAAGCTAAAGAGGCAATGACTCTTAAAACCTTTAGAACCTAAGCCACTTCCAAGCCTTGCGCCACCCCATCTTAACCTAAACCTATACTGTCACTACCATCAGCAAAGAGGCCACGAAACCGACAACTGCTCCCACCTTAGGCATGAGATCCAAGACCTCATTGACTCCCATAGGATACCCGACCTAGAAATAGAACAACCCAACACACACAGAAACCCTCTACCCAACTACCAATTCGTTCCACCACCCACCTATATGATCAACTCCAGCCTACCCAAAAGCTTTGTACTTCAAACTCTCGACCACCAAGACTTTTGCATGGGGTTATGGGATAGCAACAGTGAGGATGAAACATAACAGGGAAGAGATTTATGGGAAAATTTCTCAAGCAGTGACGAAGAAGAGGTAAATGGGATGACTCGCAGTGGACATTTTTATAGTGATGTAACGAAGAAAGGCAAAAAAGTACTAGTAGAAGGCTGAGAGGTGACAAAGAATGTGGATAACACCGATGGGGATATAGTGTTGCGTCAACTGAAGAAGACACAGGCACAAGTGAGCATATGGGAATTATTATGCGCCTCTCAAGAGCATATACGTGTCATGGTAGAAGATATCAGCAAGATAATGGTACCTGAATATGCAAACCCCACAATGCATGCATGACTTTGATAGGGTTGTCACTGTCACACACTACACAAGCCCCATCAAAGTGGGGCGACTGTAGGCACTGTATTTTTGCATGAAACCTAATGATGAGCCTCGTATGGTGGCACTACCTGAAAAGTTACGGAAGTCACGGGAAACGAATGCCGGGAGGAAGGAAAACCCCCAAAATTAGCACCTCACTGGATTCAGAATCACTAGGCAGCCTCAGATACGCTCAGTCAGTTTCTATCTTAAGCTTTAGCCTCAGTCCAAAACCCCGGAACCCATGAAAGGCTACATAATCCATCCACATGCCCAAAGCCTATCTACCCTCAAACCCAACCGGCCCATCAATCACCAAGCCCACATGCCCAAGCCTTTCCAAATAAAAGAAATCTCATGCAAAACACATGTCAAAATCCCTCAAATCACCTTCCAATTTAACAAGATATGAAATCCCATCCTCACCAAATGTAGAGATTTTGTTCTCAAAATAAATTAGGAAAATATCTCCCATATTTATTTAATTTATTTCCAAGATTAGAAGATCCCATGTCATTATAAAAAGAGGCCATTAACAAACCCTAAAGGAGGCTTTCTTCTCTCAACCTAATACACCATCCACGACAATCACAAACAAAAACAAAAAAGAAAACCAAAGCTTCTCTTCAACTTTTTTCTCTTAGACGTGAACTCCAGCAACAAAAACAAAAGCCACAACAAAATACAAACCAACAAAAAAAGAAAAAACTCACGGCAAACAGCCTTTCACCAAAACACTAAAATGTGAACCAAGCTGACACATGGCAAAGACCATAAACAGACAAAAGACCCCACACCGAAGCAACAAACACAATAAGCCACGAACAGTACCCTCCACCCAAACAATAACAAACACAATAAGCCACAAACAGTACCCTCCACCGAAACAATAACACAACAGTATCATCAAAACAACGAACAAATAACCCAAAACAGTCCCCTACAACCACCGAAAATAACCCAAAAAAGTCCCCTAAACTAGCAACAAAAATAACCCAAAATACTCCATTAAAACCACCGAAAATAGCCCAAAACAGTCCCCTAAACCAGCAATAAAAATAACCCAAAAACAGCCCCCTAAACCACCAAAAATCAACCAAAAAAACAGCCCCCTAAACCACCGAAACAGCCAATAAAAAAAAGCCCCAAAAACAATAGCCAAATGACAAAAAATAGCAGCCAAAAAATAGCAAACAACAGCAAAAAAAATAGCGAGCAAAAATAGCGAAACAACGAACCAGCAAACCAGAAAAACAGCAAGCTTTAATCCTTCCGGCGACAGCCTAACGCACTTCCGAGAAGCAACTTAAAAGGTAAGACCTGAGGGCACCCTTTACTATATTTATTTTGTTATTATGGACGCGGCATGCTTGGTTGGACATGAAATACGTCCAGCCGGGCATGCGAGGTCATACATTAAAGACGGCCAAATCTTTTGTCACATTTTATTTCTCTAGAATTTTGTTGTTTTATCTTTTTTTTATTTACTTTTATTTTTATTTTTCTTTCTGTCAATTTATTATTATTTATTATTCTGCATTAATCTTGTTATTTATTTTTATCTATTTAGTGTTATTTGTCTTTTCTGTTTATTTACTCGCATTTATCATTATTTTATCGCTTTGCTTTTACTTTTGTTTATGTTTTTCTATATTATTTTGTATCTACTTTCATGTCCGTTTACATTGCGTCAATGATTGTGTGTGTTACCCCTTGCGGTATATCGGATGGAAACCCAGACATAAATTCCGTAGCAGAATCCGAATGGATGGTAGTGCGGTCTGTACTTGGGATACAACTCCACTTACTACTCTAGAAATATTCATATATGCGTGTTTATGTCATCATTGGTGCTATTTTCTCAAGAACGTTCGAACGTAATTTTCAAACGCAACTCAAACACAAGCCTTCTGCCTCACTCCGTTCGAACGTGTTCTCGATCGCTACACGAACGTGAACTATCTAGAACACACCGTTCAAACGCGTTCTCGAACGCTACACGAACATGAACTCTCTGGAACATTTCGTTCGAACGCATTTACGAACGCTACACGAACGCACTTCTTTATATTTTATGTATTTTTACCTCTCTAGTTATTTATTTTACATCATGCCTTTGGGATTAATTATTTGCATTTATTATTAACCCTTTTCCTACTTTTGATTAATATTATAATTATATTTCTTTATTTAATTTTCTTTTGGAACTATGTATTTTCTTTTATTTATATTCATGTTTATGGGTGTGCAAATTTGTGTGTTTATTTGAATTATCTTGCATGTGCTGCATAAGACTTGGTTATACCATTGTGTGAACCCGTCAATTATACTGGTATAAGTAAGGGACCATTCCGAACCCAATGGTTTGAGGTCTTCCCTTGCGAGGGGTGAGTGCGTCCTTAAATCATTTCTCATTTCACACTAGGTGGTGACTCCTTTATTCTCCGATTTAGTCCCTCGTGGGCTACTCCGTACTCTCTACGGGCTGCGAGCCCAACAGTGTCATGGTCGCCGAGCATCATAGGCATAGCAGTTAACCCCGCTTCGCTCCTACAGATGGCGACTCCACTGGGATAGAGAATCGACCTCGAAACAATGCCTTGTATTGTCTGTGGCTTTGGCTTTGGTTACCCAAGTCTCATATATTTTGCATACCCTTATTACCCCGATGGTGTCATGTATCGTGAAGTCATTTTCACTTAAGGCAGCGGATCGTTATGTGGCATCATCACTCGTTGGCACGTATCTTAGGGTATAATAAAGACGCGCTCACTTGGTCGTTCGAACCCTTGAGTGGGGAGACCTAGTTGGGAGCAACCCTTCGTCGACGGGTGCCTTTATTCATACCCTTATAAGCCCACATATGAACCATAGTTATATTTTTCCTATAGAAGCTACCTACCATGCTTTTGCTTTGGATTATTGTCATTTGGATCCATTTGGACTTCTCGTCATAAGATACGAACTTGTTGGGCCATTTAAACTTGGACGAGTTTGTATCTTATGATGATTGGGCCAAAAGTTTTCAAAATGATGATGGGCCGCCTTGTGTTTGGGCCCCCTATTAGTTGAAATTATTTAGCCACTTTATCGCAAAAGTGTAAACCTGTTGGGCCTTTTCAACTGGGACAAGTTTACACATCGCGATAATCTGATTGAATACTTTAAAATGATAACGGGCCAACTTGTATGAAAACCTTGATGGGCTTAGAAGGTCTAAACATGATCCGAATAGGCCGGACACATGTGTCCGATATCCTCACTGGCATTCATCGAGGAAGGGTACGCCTTGTTATGACATATTTGTATATTTTTGGATATCTCTAAGTCCATCCCCATAACCGTGATTACCGAGGGCCCAATTCATCGTTTCTAGACAATGGCACAATCCCCATAATAGGCTTAGTCAATATTGTAAATGGGTGGTCTTTGTTTTTTTCCAATGGAAATGGACTGTATTAGCCAAGGTTCACCCTTGTAGCATAGGAGAGAACGATTTTGTGTACCTCACATTGGTGCATAAAATAAGCCATACCTAGGACATAAATGGACTTACCACGAGTGTGGGAGGAATAAGGTCAGAAGGATATATGCTATTTTGATAACCAAGTGCATCTCATGCATCTCACGTATCACATACATACACGCATCATGCTAACCTCTTGTGTTTAAAGCCATCATAGATATCTGTTGGGTTAGAGAAGAATGAAGACTTGTCAAGAAAAGATTGACAACCATGGATGCATAAGGAAGTGAAGGTTCTCGCATGGATCAATTGGAGACCAACATGACCAAAATTACTGAGCAACTACAAACTTTGACCAACGCTATGGCCAGTCTGACCGTACCCTGCGCAATGGGAATAGAAAACAACAAGAGTGGTTGGCGTGAGGAGCCCCCGATTAGGGTGAGTGAAGAAATCCCTATTTTTGACGATGACATGGTAGAGTATGCCACGGGAAGGATAGCCGGGTCTCAGGAAGAATTACAGAAACTCAGAGAACAAGTAGAGTCAGTTACCCGCAAGCTGAAGGGTAAGCATGAAGATCTGTTAGACTATGATGCGATGACTTTTCAATAGTTGCCTCCTCAGTTTAAGATGCCTGGCATGGCCAAGTTCAACGGGAACGGAGATCCAAGGGTCTATATCCGACAATAAGTTTTAGTGATGAGTTCAGTGGGTTTGTCGAAGCATCAGGTGCAGAAGATGTTCGGGATGTCACTAGAAGGGGCACCCATAGTATGGTATCATGGCCTAGAGAGAAAGATCATGGATGACTAGAGGGCATTAGCAGGGGCCTTTTTGAATCAATATGTCACAGATTTGGAGATAGACTTGTCGCTCCATGACCTAGAAAACACCAAGCAGAAGTTAGAAGAGAGCTCAAAGATTATGTGGATCGCTGGAGGAGCCAGCTCTTGAAGATGCAGACTCGACCCTCGGAGAAAGACCAGATTAAGATGATCATTAAGGGTACTAAGCCCTCCATCTATAACAAGCTGAGAAGGATGACCTCCATGATTATTGACTTTCGACAGTTAAGAGAAACTGTAATGGATATCGAGGAACAGGAAGTTTTATGGCCAGAATAGAAGGACCATTTGGGGGCCTACAGAGACCAAGCCCGCTACTGCTGAGGTCGCTGCCATCAGAAACAGGCGATTCTCCAATCATGGTAGACCTTTATCAAAGGTGTTTGAGAAGCTGAAGAGGCAATGACTCTTAAAACCTTTAGAACCGAAGCCACTTCCAAGCCATGCGCCACCCAATCTCAACCTAAACCTATACTATCACTACCATCAGATAATTGCTCTCGCCTTAGGCGTGAGATCCAAGACCTCATTGACAACCATAAGATACCCGACCTAGAAAAAGAACAACCCAACACACACATAAACTCTATACCCAACTACCAATCTGTTTCACAACCCACCTACATGATCAACCCTGGCCAACCCGAAAGCTTTGTCCTCCAAACTCTCGACCACCAAGCCTTTTGCATGGGGATATGGGATAGCACCAGTGAGGATGAAACAGAATAGGGAATAGATTTCTGGGAAAATTTCTCAAGCAGTGACGAAGAAGAGGTAAATGGGATGACTCGCAGTGGACGTTTTTGCAGTGATGTAATGGAGAAAGGTAAAGAAGTGCTGGTAGAAGGCCGAGAGGTGACAAAGAATGTAGATAACACCGATAGGGATACAGTGTTACGTTAACTGAAGAAGACACGAGAACAAGTGAGCATATGGGAATTATTATGCGCCTATCAAGAGTATGGGCGTGTCATGGTAGAAGCTCTGAGCAAGATAATGGTACCTGAAGATGCAAACCCCACAATGCATGTATGACTTTGATAGGGTTGTCACTTTCACACACTGCACAAGCCCTATCAAAGTGGGGGCGACTGTAGGCACTGCATTTTTGCATGAAGCCCAATGATGAGCCTCGTATGGAGGCACTATCTGAAAATTTACGGAAGTCATGGGAAATGAATGCTGGAAGGAAAGAAAACCCTTAAAATTAGCACTTCACTGGATTTACACTCACTAGCCAGCCTCGGATACGCTCAGTCAGTTTTTGTTTTAAACCTTAGCCTCGGCCCAAAACCTCTGCAACCCATGAAAGCCCACACAATCCATCCACACGCCCAAAGCCTATCTACTCTTAAACCCAACCGGCCCATCTATCACCAAGCCCACACGCCCAAGCCTTCCCAAATAAAAGAAATCCCATGCAAAACACATGTCAAAATCCCTCAAATCACCTTCCAATTTAACAAGATATGAAATCCCATCCTCACCAAATTTAGAGATTTTGTTCCCTAAATAAATTAGGAAAATATCTCCCATATTTATTTGATTTATTTCTAATATTAGGAGATCCCTTGGCATTATAAAAAGAGGCCATTACCAAACCCTAAAGGAGGCTATCTTCTCTCAACCTAATACACCATCCACGACAATCACAAACAAAAACAAAAAAAAACAAAAAACCAAAGATTTTCTTCATCTTTTTTCTCTTGGACGTGAACTCCAGCAACAAAAACCAAAGCCAACAAAGCAAAAAACAACAAAATACAAACCAACAAAAAAAGAAAAACTCACGGCAAACATGTTGGACAATTATGACCCATAGCATCACTATTTGTACAGAACATGGTGTTGTTGTACAAATTAACTACGTGACAAAGGATATTGCTCTTTTATCATTTGTAATTGGATTACCAGGATATATAAATGATAAAAGTCCATATGATTTGTTCTGGATTAATAAGATATGAGACAATATTAATCCACTAAGGTTTAATCATTAAAACATCCCTAATCGTAGTATTATCGAGATTGGACATCGATAATGCGGAATAGACTAGTATTGCACTTGTGCGCGTTGTGGGAGCATAACGACATAGTTCTCATATATTTGGGTATTGGATACTCATGCAAGTGTAATAACAGGTTGTGTTTATCGATGGTACGGAAACAGCTTCGCTCTGGATAGACCCGTCGGAATTCCATTGGTAGTATGACTATGTGTCTATGGAAGTTCGAATCAGGGTAGGTGTATTTGGTCTTAACCTGAGACTTACACCGCTAATACTTGCGACAATCAATATACTTTGGTTTTGGTCGTCCAGGGCTTTAACAGGTTCTGTGTACGCCTCTTCTGGGTATATTGAGAATCATAGTGTCAAGACGGAAGTATCACTCCAGTCATATGGAGATGATGGTCACGTAGGATACGGAACTGGTGCTCCTATATGCTGCAGCTATCAGGATAATATGACTAGGTTATAGTTATCCGATTATAGAGACTAGTTACCAGAGATCCGATATGTGCTTCGTACGGGGCAGACACAATTCCAGCCCCAGGCCTAGCACGTGACATCCGATACTAGATCGCAATACGCAATACTACGTATACTACGCCTGATACATATTACATATTCCTTTAAGAATATTTCTGGAGAATTGGGTAGGCACGGTGTTTTGCTAGAAGCCAACCATGTCTTGTAAATCGGTAGAAACATAGTACTAGGTACATACATGTTCGGATACTCCGACGGGCGGATTTACTGCCAACATATCCAGGGATCTCATGGGTCGCTTCCCAAAGATTCACCGATGACGTATGACTCGCACATAATTAATCTGGGATTAATTATAATAGAGAGAAAAATTAATCTAGGATTAATTACGGAGATATTTTATCTGGGATAAAATATTATTTAAAGAGAGAGAATGATTAATTTGGAATTAATCGATAAAATAATATATTCGATATATTATACGAAATTAGATTTCGACGCGGAATTAAAATTAGATTTTAATTCGGGCGATCGAGTTAATTTAGAAATAATTCGCTAGCGACATGAATAGTAATTTTGCTAGGCATAATTATTTAATTAAATTTGATTTAATTACGTCGCAACGGAAAATTCGTTAATTCGGAATTAGCGAACTCGAGCCCGGGAGTGTTTGCGGGCCCAATCGCATTTTGAATCAAGTGGGGCCCACAAGTCACATCACGCGTCACATCATTAGTCATTCTTGTGATGAGAGTCTTGTCACCTTTTTGGTGATTGACAACTTGTCAATTTTTGATTGATGTGAGTTGTTGGAAGGCTTAAATGCCTTGTACCTTTTTGGACAGTGTGAATTGGTATTAGATTTTTGAAATCCAAAAACACAAAACACACACAACTCATCTTCTTCTCTCCTTTCTCTCCCTCACTCGGCATTGTGCCAATTCTCTCTCAAATTTCTTGCCAAAGCTGAGAGATGCAAGAAGGCAAAGGGAAAATTTGTGGCAAAATTTCCAAGGTGCTAGCACATCCAAAGGGTCTTACAAAGGTGATAGGGAAACCCATTCATGAGCATGGAATCACACTTAAAGCTTGGAGCTTGGAGGACATCCATGGAGCACAAAATGGAGCTTGGCCGAGAGCTTCAATGGAGGAGAAATTTTTGTGTTCTTCGCATCGCAAAGCCGATCAAAGTGCATTTTTCCGCAACTTTACTTTGATGTATTCACATGTTTTGATAGCTTAATTGATCTTGGAAAGACCTAGAAAACCCAACAATGGTATCAGAACCATGATTAAGCATGAAATTGAATTAGGGTAAAATTTGGGTAAAATTGATTTGAGCATGATTTGATGAAATTGATTGATTGAGTATGCTTGAATGATGATAACTTAGAGTTATTTGTGATCAATTTGATGAAAATTGAATTGGAATAATTTTTCCCCAAAAATTTGGCTTGGCCGAATGGTGATGATGCCCTCAAGTCATGGTGATTTTTGTTTTTTGATCATTGGATGAATTGAAAGACTTGGGATAAATTGATTTAGGTTTTAATTGGATTGAAATCGAAATCGGATTTAAAAACCCGAAATTACCGTGAGCTTCAAAGCATGGAAATGAGATGATTTTTGATTCAATAATGTTGGACATGTGTTGATGATGATTAGCATAATTAATTATGTAAATTGATATTTTGGAATTGTTAATTTGACTAATTAATTATGGCTAATACACTTTAGTTAATTTAATTGTGATATTTGGAATATTGTGATTAAATTGGTTGGGCTTAATTTGGAATTGGGCTTATAAAGTTGTATTTGGGCTTAATGGGCTTGGTTGGGCCAAGTTTGGTTTAGGTTAATTGGTTGGATCCAATTGGGCCTAAAACCATATCCATAAAGTCCAAATATAATATAATGGACCTTTAAAATTTTAATTGGGCCTAATGGGCCTAAATTGATTTTTGGTAAAGGGTGATTCCTTATTGGGCTTTGGTTGCCAAAATCCATGCCTTATAAATTAATTGAAAGCCGATTGGACTTTAATTAAATTGACATTGGATGTTAATTGGGCTTTGAGACCCGTAATGATTAGATTTAGAATATAAGTCATAAAGGCACATTAATAAAGTGTAATTATTTAATTTAGAATTAAATAAAGAATTAGTATTGAATACAAATTAAATTGGATTTAATGTTGTAGATTAATATAATTCAAGAATTCGTACTTTGAGTACTTATTCTTAAAACGAGTTTGACTCGCGCAAATCAAATCGTTGTTTGAACATTGGATGGTCATTAATTTCAGATTAATTAATTGGATTAGATTGATTGATAACATGCTTTGTGTGAATACATGGATGTGATGTATGAATAATGTATATCATATGGATATTAGGTGGGTGGGGGCAATTTTGGAAATTGTTGTAATAAATTTAGAATTTATTAAATTGGACCTGCGTGTCCAGCCTATTACCTCTTGATTCCTTGTATTTCTCTTCTCACATATTCCCCTCAATGTAAATGAGGTTTCTTTAGAAGTGTTATGTAATTGGGTAGAAGTAAGATTTGTGCTAGCGGGAGAGAGCAAAGAGAGAGATTTGTTCTAGGAACAAATTGTATTATATATCCATCCGCATATCATTATTAATTTATTTACCGCGCCTTATTATGCTTTTAGAATGCATGTTTAAGGTTGTATGATGAGACCTAATCTAAGATAATTAATTGGTTGCCAATTACGCGAAAAACCCTCAATAAATATTAAGTGTTTTTCCTTCCATTGAATGATTCATTCTCAAGATCCAAGATTGGCACTGGTTTGTTGGCCAAAGTCAATACCTTTGTCCATCGCGGATGTGTTTGAATCATGAAGGCTTTGTTCCATATCGCATGTCTTGTCCAAGTTGTGATTTGTTGGCCAAAGTCAAGATCACTTCTTGTCCATCGACATCGATTACGAAGCTTTCCAAGGTCAATGGGTCCCGCTTAACTGGAATCATTAAGTTTGTTGTGCCAAAGCCCATGCTTAGTTGATTCAGAGGAAAAAGGTTAGGGAATATATTGGATATATTGGCATATATAAGATATATGTTTCGGACTTGGATGTCCACCTACTGGATCTAGGAATAGGATGAGATCCAATTGATCTTAGAGATCTACCTAGTTAAATATCATACAACATGTTCGCCAAAGTCAAGGTTGTGTGTTATTTAACGGGATCCTAGTCCACTAGGAAACAAGGTTTCCCGAGTACTCAATAGAGGGTTAGAGGCTCGCCGAAAAATAGTGGGAGGCAAGTATTAAATTTGCAATTTCGTTTAGATACTTGCCAATACGCGCTCATTTAATTTTTTTCGTCATTACAAAAATATATTAGTTGACTAATATTTAATTGTTGTTTTAAATTAAACAGTTGGACTGTATTCAAACTACTTCAATTTATAGTTGATTATATAATTGGATTATAGTAATCAATATATTTGAATTTAACCAATCAAATTACAGTTGATTATAGGTTAGACTATAGTAATCATTATATTCAATAGTACCTGAAATGAATCGTTGATTGATAGTTGGAATATAGCAATCAAGATAACTGAAAGATTAGCGTTTAAAACATAATCCTGGGAGAAAATGTCTTTAAACGGCTTTAATTTTCAGATTGGGAATAAAACCTCAAGATAGTCCTGGGAACTGAGAAGTTATTCTATTTGATAGAATAATATCTCGGGCCTAAGCCAGAAGTTGAGCAAATAGTAGAACATGATCTTTGGAAGATTCATGTAATGATAACTTTAGTGCTCAATCCTTTATACTTACTGCAATGACTCTTTAATTCTGTCGTCAGAATTAAGGATTGGATCCTTGAACCATGATGATGAAATTAAAGATCTTCATAGATTAGATCTTAGAAGTACAAATTGCATAAGAAGCTCTTTAGCTCGTGTATGTCAGAGGGTACATATGTCGAGCACTAGGTGTCGCAGATGATTACTGGCATCGATCAGCTAGGTTAGCTGGGCATTACCTACGTGGCCGAGACTACCAAAGATTTGATCTTATAGTCTCTACCCGAAAGCTGGGGCAGGTTCATTGTGAACCAAGAGTAAACTCTTGGAGAGTTGTTGGCTATGCTCCAAAAGGAAAAGCCAGAGCTTCTAAAAGGGGCAAAGGCAAAATCATCACAGTCTTCTAGGAAGACAAAAGACATATCCCAAGATGTCTGTCTAAACTGTGGCAAACGGGGTCACTGGAAGCATGACTTCCGTATGGACAAGGCAGACATGAAGGAAATGAAAGCGGGGCAAGGCTCCGACTTCAAGTATGTTTGTCATAAACATGTTCACTATTAGCTTCAAAATTGGATTTTGATACTAGATGTGGTACATTGATATGTACTGATGTGCAAAATCTGCTGATTAGCAGGAGACTGGCTTCAGTTGAGATTTACCTACGAGTCAGAAACGAGACGAGAGTCGCTGTTTTAACCGTAGAAACCTAAGTTTAGGAACTACCTTTCGGGTATGTACTTAAATTAGGAAATTGTTATAATGTACCTAGTTTGACTAGAAATATTATCTCTATATCAGAGTATAACTCGTTACGGGTATACCTTTATATTCTAGAACACTAAAGTGTTTTATTTTATAAAGATGATATTGAGATAAACACATTAGATGTGAATAACAGTATTTATATTTTGAATATAAATGAATCTCAAATGTATAACATGACAAACAAATAGCTCAAACTGATTTGATCAGATGAGACTTATTTGTGGCATTGTTGTCTGGGACACATAAACAAGACTCATATATCCACACTTTTGAAGAGTGGGTACTAGGACAGATTTGATATTATTCAAATAATGTCTACGAATCTAGTTTATTAGGCAAAGTGCCTAAAACACTTTTACTTGGTAAAAGTACAAGTGCCACCGATCTGTTAGCCCTCGTTCATAGTGACGTAAGTGGGCCCATGTCTAGCTAGGCTAAAGGTGGATATGAACACTTCGTGACCTATACGGATGTAGCATCACGTTATGGTTATTTGTTTCATGTGAAACATAAATCGGAAACTTTTGATAAATTCAAAGAGTTTTGACACGAAGTAGACAGACAGATCGGCTAGAGTATTAATACATCACGATTGGACTGTGGTGGAAAATACTTAAGCAATAAGTTTCTCAATTACCTGAAAGAGTATAGTATTATTTCACAGTAGACTCCTCCCGGAACACCTCAATTGAGTGGTGTGTCCAAATGGAGAAACCAAATTTTGTTAGACATATTAAGGTTAATTATGAGTCGCTCTGAGCTACCATTTTCCTTCTAGGGATACGCATTAAAAAATGCAATACTTATTTTGAATAAGGTTCCATGAAAATCTGTTAGACAGATTTCATATTAGATATGAACAGGAACGAAACCGGGTTTTCTCAATCCTGAAGATTTGAGAATGCTAGGCATATGTTTGGATGATACCAAACTAGAACCCAAATCTGATTAGTGCCTAATTTGTAGGTTATTCTAGGGAAACTAAAGTATAGTACTTATACAACTCATAAGAGAACAATGTAATTATTGCTCGCTATGCGGTTTTCCTAAAAGGAATACCTATATGCAGTGGTAAGTGAGAGGAAAGTAAAACTCGATGAAAATCGGAGTAATACTGTTCCTGGCACCGAGTCCTAATGAAACACAAACAGTTCATCAGGGATGAAATTGTACCACAATCTTCAAATACACAAGAACTGCGTAAGTCGAAGAGAGTCAGAAAACAACCTAGGAGGTATGGGTTTCTGATCTCACCTCATGAAGATGTCAATCTTATTGAGGAATACAAACCGACTACGTATGAGGAAGTGATACAAAGTATCGACTCCCTATTATGGCAAAGTGCCATGATGTCCGAAATGGATTCCATGTATACGAACCAAGTTTGGACACTGGTTGATGTACCAGAAGGCATTGTGCGTATTGGTACTATATAAGTCTTCAAGGAAGACATACATGAATGGTAACATACCAACATACAAAGCTAGACTTGTAGCGAAAAAGGTATCGTTATCAATATTGTGTCGATTACGACGAAACCTTTTACTCATTGCCATGGTTAAATCCATTTGGATAATGCTTGCTAATGTTGCATGTTTCATTCATGAAATATGGCAGCTGAACGTCAAAATCGTTTTCCTTAAATGAAAACCTTTTGGAGGATGTTTGCAACATCCTGACGGTTTTGTCATACCTAAACAAGCAAACAAGGTTTGCAAGTTAAATCGATCCATTTATGGATTGAAGGAAGCATTGCGTTCTTGGAATTATCATTTTGATGTAATCATAATGGTGTATGATTTAATTCAAAACGAATTTGATTCTTGTGTATATAAGGAAGTTAGTGGGAGCGTACTGACAGTGATTGTCCTAAATAATGATGATATATCATTTCTTGGAAATGACATTCCCATAATACAATCGGTGAAAGCTTGGCTTTCATGAAAATTCTTCGTAGAATACTTGGGAGAGACAACATTTATTCAATGAATAAAGATCTACTGGGATAGATCTAAAAGTTGTTGACACTCTCTGAGAACTCGTACATTGAAAAATATGTACGCGACCTGGTGTCTCATGTACTTTGAGCACATGGAGTCACAATCAGGACAACCCAAGTGATATTCACTGGATTGATGTTAAGAACATCCTTAAGTATCTTAGATGAACTAAGGATGCTTTCTTATACTATGGAGAAGGAGAACTTGAAAGTGACTGGGTTCACTGTTGCAAGTTTCCGAACCGATAAAAATGACTATAAGTCGTAATAAGGATACTATTTAGTTTGAATAACGAAACAGTAAGCTGGAAATCTTCCAAGCAAGATACTGTTGCCAAATAAACAACAAAAGCGGAATATTGATGCAGCTGAGGCATCAATAGAAGCACTTTGGATCTTAATAATCCTAATTGGATTAGGAGTAGTTCTGTTAGCAGCTGAGCTAGGCTACAGAACATGCTAAAGAATTAATGGTCTCATCAAAGATGCAAGTATATACTTCAACTAATCATCTGATTCGTTCGGATCATACATCATGGCGATGTGATGATCGATTAAATCACATTAGATGATAACTTTGCAAATCCACTGACGAAAGCCATTTCTCAGCAGAAGTTTGAGCGACCCGTACATAGTTCAAGTGTAGGACACTTGAGTGATTAGGCCAAGTGGGAGATTGTTGGACAATTATGACCCATATCATCACTATTTGTACAGAACATGGTGTTGTTGTACAAATTAACTATGTGACAAAGGAAATTGCTCTTTTATCATTTGTAATTAGATTACCGGGATATATAAATGATAAAAGTCCATATGATTAGTTCTGGATTAATAAGATATGAGACATTATTAATAAGTTTTAATCATTAAAACATCCATAGTCGTAGTATTATCGAGATTGTACATCGATAATGCGGAATATACTAGTATTGCACTTGTGCGCGTTGTGGGAGTATAACGGCATAATTCTCATATATTTGGGTATTGGATACTCATGTAATTGTAATAAGAGGGTGTGTTTACCGATGGTACGGAACAGCTTCGTTTTTGGTCGTCCAGGGCTTTAACAGGTTCTGTATACGCCTCTTCTGGGTATATTGAGAATCGTAGTGTATTGGGTGTGATGTCAAGATGGAAGTATCACTCCAGTCATATGGAGATGATGGTCACGTAGGATACGGAACTGGTGCTCTATATGCTGCAGCTATCAGGATAATATGACTAGGTTATAGTTATCCGATTATAGAGACTAGTTACCAGAGATCCGATATGTGCTTCGTACGGGGAAGACACAATTCCAGCCCCAGGCCTAGCACGTGACATCCGATACTGGATCGCAACACTCAATACAACGTATACTACGCCTGATACATATTACATATTCCTTTAAGAATATTTCTGGAGAATTGGGTAGGCACGGTGCTTTGCTAGAAGCCAACCATGTCTTGTAAATCAGTAAAAATGTAGTACTAGGTACGTACGTGTTCGGATAGTCCGACGGCCGGATTTACTGCCAACATATCCGGGGATCTCATGGGTCGTTTCCCTAAGATTCACCGATGACGTATAACTCGCACATAATTAATCTGGGATTAATTATAAGAGAGAGAAAAATTAATCTAGGATTAATTACGGAGATATTTTATCTGGGATAAAATATTATTTAAAGAGAGAGAACGATTAATTTGGAATTAATCGATAAAATAATATATTCGATATATTATACGAAATTAGATTTCGACGCGGAATTAAAATTAGATTTTAATTCGGACGATCGAGTTAATTTAGAAATAATTCGCTAGCGACGTGAATAGTAATTTTTCTAGGCATAATTATTTAATTAAATTTGATTTAATTACGTCGCAACGGAAAATTTGTTAATTTGGAATTAGCGAACTCGAGCCCGGGAGTGTTTGCGGGCCCAATCGCATTTTGAATCAAGTGGGGCCCACAAGTCACATCACGCGTCACATCATTAGTCATTCTTGTGATGAGAGTCTTGTCACCTTTTTGGTGATTGACAACTTGTCAATTTTTGATTGATGTGAGTTGTTGGAAGGCTTAAATGCCTTGTACCTTTTTGGACAGTGTGAATTGGTATTAGATTTTTGAAATCCAAAAACACAACACACACAACTCATCTTCTTCTCTCCTTCTCCTCTCCCTCACTCGGCATTGTGCCAATTCTCTCTCAAATTTCTTGCCAAAGCTGAGAGATGCAAGAAGGCAAAGGGAAAATTTGTGGCAAAATTTCCAAGGTGCTAGCACATCCAAAGGGTCTTACAAAGGTGATAGGGAAACCCATTCATGAGCATGGAATCACACTTAAAGCTTGGAGCTTGGAGGACATCCATGGAGCACAAAATGGAGCTTGGCCGAGAGCTTCAATGGAGGAGAAATTTTTGTGTTCTTCGCATCGCAAAGCTGATCAAAGTGCATTTTTCCGCAACTTTACTTTGATGTATTCACATGTTTTGATAGCTTAATTGATCTTGGGATGACCTAGAAAACCCAACAAAATAGTCCTTCACGAAAACACTAAAACGTGAACCAAGCCGACACACGGCAAAGACCACAAACAAACAAAAGACCCCCCACCGAACCAACAAACACAATAAGCCACGAACAGTACCCTCCATCCAAATAATAACAAACACAATAATACACAAACAGTATCCTCCACCCAAACAACAACAAAACAGCATCATCAAAACAACGAACAAATAACCCAAAATAGTCCCCTACAACCACCGAAAATAATCCAAAACAGTCCCCTAAACCAGCAGCAAAAATAACCCAAAACAATCTCTTACAATTACCGAAAAAAAACCCAAAACATTCATCTAAACCAACAGCAAAATTACCCCAAAAACAGCCCCTAAAACCACTGAACATCAACCCAAAAAAAGCCCCATAAACCACCAAAAAAGCCCACAAAAAATAGCATCTCATCACCGAATAAATAGCCCCCAAAACAGTAGCCAAATCACCGAAAATAGAAGCCCAAAAACAGCAAATAGCAGCCAAAAAAATAACGAGCAAAAATAGTGAAACAGCAAGCAGAAACAGCGAACCAGTAAACCAAAAAATTAGCAAGCTTTAATCCTTCCGGCGATAGCCTAACGCACTTCCACGAAGCAACTTAAAAGGTAAGACCTGAGGGCACCCTTTACTATATTTATTTTGTTGTTCTGGACACAGCATGCTTAGTTGGACGTGAAATATGTCCAACCGGGCATGCGAGGTCCTACATTAAAGACAGCCAAATCTTTTGGTCACATTTTCTTTCTCTAGCATTTTGTTGTTTATCTTTTTTTTTTAATTTACTTTTTTTTATGTTTCTGTCAATTTATTATTCTGTATTTATCTTCTTATTTATTTTTTTATCTATTTAGTGTTATTTATCTCAACTATTTATTTACTCGCATTTATCATTATTTTATCGCTTTGCTTTTACTTTTGTTTATGTTTTACTATATTATTTTGCATCTACTTTCATGTCCGTTTACATTGCGTCAATGATTGTGTGTGTTACCCATTGCGGTATATCAAATGGAAACCCAGACATAAATTCCGTAGCCGAATCTGAATGGACGGTAGTGCGGTCTGTACTTGGGATGCAACTCCACATACCGCTCGGGAAATATTCACATATGCGTGTTTATGTCATTATTGGTGCTATTTTTGCAAGAACGTTCAAACGCATTTTCAAACGTAACTCGAACGTAAGCCCTCTGCCTCACTCCGTTCGAACGCATTCTCGAACGCTACATGAACGTGAGCTATCTGGAACACTCCATTCGAATGAGTTCTCGAACGCTACACGAATGTGAACTCTCTGGAACACTTCTTTCGAATGCGTTTACGAATGCACACACACTGGACAACCAATTTCTTTATATTTTATGCATTTTTACCTCTCTAGTTATTTATTTTACATCATGCCTTTGGGATTAATTATTTGCATTAATTATTAACGCTTTTCCTGCTTTTGATTATTATTATAATTGTATTTCTTTATTTAATGTGCTTTTGGAACTATGTATTTGCTTTTATTTATATTCATGTTTATGGGTGTGCAAATTTTTGTGTTTATTTGAATTATCTTGCATGTGCTGCATAAGACTTGGTTATACCATTGTGTGAACCCGTCCATTATACTGGCATAAGTAAGAGACCATTCCGAACCCAACGGTTTGAGGTATTCCCTTACGAGGGGTGAGTGCGGCCTTAAATCATTTTACAGTTCACATTGGGTGGCAACTCCTTTATTCTCCGATTTAGTCCCCCGTGGGCTTCTCCGTACTTTTTACGGGCTGCGAACCCAATAGTGTCGTGGTCACCGAGCATCATAGGCAGAGCGGTAAACCCCGCTTCGCTCCTACAGACACTCAGACTTACAGAATGACTCATTAAGTATGTTATTTGAAAAAAAGATCGAGACTTGAGTAGACTCAATTTTGAGAACATCGCCTATAGTGATTTCTTCGAGTACACAACCCTAGTAGGGCTTGAGGAGTTGAAAATTGACACACTCACAAAGTGGTTCTTTACTTCCAAGTATAAGAGTGTCGAAGTAATAAAATAACTCAGTAAGTCTGGGGTTGATCCACATGGAATAGATTTAATAGGATAAAATAACAATTTGAGTGAAAATTAAAAGACTGGAATTTTTGAAGTGATTCGAAAATTTTAAATTGGATTGAAAAATAAAATAAAATACTGTGGTTAGGGGATCCACTTTAAATATTAAATTTAGAAATCTCACTTGTTATAATATATAAATTTGTCATTATTACCCAATTAATTTATTTCAGGAATTAATTATACCAAAACATATAAAACCAGTCATAAAGGCGGTGATAACTTTTATCTATAACAAGTCCAGTTAAGTACTCATTTATGCCAAATAAATAAAACCGGCCATATAGGCGGTAACAAAGTTTATCAATAATTAATCCAGAATTAAATTAAATATTAATCATTAGATTTCAATTTATATATTATAATATAAGTGAGATTAATCTTAATTTTCATATTAAAAGCTTCATCCTTTACCCCCAGTAAAAAGAAATTAGCTACTCATAATTTTAAAAAAAAGCACACATAATTTATCACTAAAGAAAAAGAAATTACAAGAAAGCTTTTTAAAAAAATAAATAAATAAATAAAACTCCACCATTTTCTCCATCATTTTATCCACCATTTCCTCCACCAAACATGGAAGTTTGACAATTGTAATTTGTCATTTTACAATTTTTTTATAATGACTTTAATAATTACATATAACAAATTTTAGAGTTTTCATCAATTTCGGCCTTGAAAACCTCAGAATTAGAAAATCTTGTGAACTTCAAAGTTGTAGATCTTTGAGTCATATTTCACCTAAAACTGAAATCACCTTACTCTGATATTGGTGTAAAATGTTATGGCCAAAATACGAAAATTACGCAAAGTTGAAATTTCCGAAATTGTACACCGTTAGAAGGCCCTTTCAAGTTTCTGGTCTCCAAAATCCAAATCTTAAGTCCATTTTTCTAGTTAATCATCCAAAGTATTATTTCACCTACATAAGAAATAAAACCACAATAAAAATATATAAAACATAAATTTAATTATTATTTCACAAATGTGCTAAATTAAGGGGATTAATGAAAGTACAATTGTAAAATGATTAATTTTCCTTGTAATAAATGTACACTTTTTAGTGTTCATCACACCCCCACCCAGCTTATTACTAGTCCCTAGTAATTTAAGCGAAAAAACTGTAAAAAGACAAATTCTTATCCAAATTAATAATTTTTTTCTTTCTTTCTAAATGATCAAATAAGTAAATTCCATGTACTTTTTACCCTTCTTCCATACAGACATAGAACCAGGTATCAATCAATTCATTGTGCCCACAATATTGACAGGTCTTATTGAAAAGAGAGTAATATTTTATCTAAAATTATATTAGAGTTTACACCTTTTGGCAATGAGAGTTTATTTATAAATATATATATATATAATAATAATACATCTTCAATTATTATAACGAGCTTTGAGCCAGTGACTCCAAAACCAGTTGGCTTTAGGGCACTAGATGTTAAGACACCCATATGGACTTAATTGCTTGGATATCAGATATTAAAAAGCAAAAGTGTCTAAATTCCTTAAGCTTTCTCTTTACCCATGTAACGAGATTTAGGTTAGTGACTCCCAAACCAGTTGGACTTAGGGCACTAAGTGTTAAAACACCCCTACAGACTAAATTGCTCGAGTTAGAGAGGCTAAAAAAATCGAACTTATTCACATTTTTTTACAAACTCAAGCTTTACCATTTTACGCAAACAATCACTATTTGCTAAGATAAGATGTCCGGTTACTAATTAAAAGCATAGTTAGTTTTTTTTTGAATAAAAATATAAATTCCACTGCCTTTAGGTGCTACCTCCAACAAACTAAAGAACTGAATATTATAAAATTTTCACTTATAACCAATGATCATATGTTACCATGTATATTGACAATACCTGTCAAATGAGTTTATGAAGATCAAATTTAATCAATATTATGGAGAATTCACAAATTTAAATTATTCAAAAAGAAATGAACAAAAATAACTTGTTACGAATTATTTTGAAATAGAAACAAATTTTTTTACATAAAATAATAATTTTTTTATTTTTTATTTTTTAGAAAATAACACAAACGAAAATAAAAATATTCTAGTCAACTATCCCTTCCCCTCAATCAAATTGAGACAATTTTCCCAATGTCTGAATAAGAAAAAGTATATTTTAGAAGACATTACCTAGTTAGTGTGGAATTGACAATTGAATCTTCAACACTACTACTAAAAAGAAAGGTTATAGTTTAAAACAATAAAAGAAAATCAAAATAGTAAATGATATGTACTTATAGTTATGATTGTGGCTCACATTTTCCTATAGTTTTACATCCAGTAACGGCTTGAACTCCCTCTATGGGTCGAATATATACTTCCCATCCAATTTTCTTATAAATTGACAAACAGGGTCTTTTAAAGTCAGATTTCTGATACTGTATTGTTGTATTTCTTTTTGAAATTATGTATGTAAGTTGCAAATCAATCTATCAAATCCACTAAGATGCGTCTCAAGAGTCAATGATATATTATCTAATGACTCCTTACTCAAGCCATCTTTAATGGATTGATTTTTTTTCTTCATGATTATTAGACATCATTCCTAAAATTTATAACAAACACCTAATTATTTAGCTCTCTGTTTCTTAGCATAGGTGCTTTTCTCCAAACCAGGTATGTAAGAGATTAATGAATCAAGAAATTTAAGGACTTCTATTTTAACCACTTCTTTCTTGTAAAGGTTTAACATTTTCATTGGTGGTCGACATATCCTGACATTATCTTTGAAATGTATTATGCGTGTCCATTTTAAAGGATTAATTTCTTTTATATCTTTTAAAGTCCATCCAATTCCCTGTTTATGTTTTCTCAACATATTTAACAACTTACCTTCTTGATCGCTTGTCAGAGAAAAAGAAATTACCACAGGGTAAGTTTACTTATCTCCAAGAAATTTATATTTCAATCCTTCAGGCAAAGTCTTTAATTCCAATTTGGGTGCTTCTTCATGTTTCTCTTCTTCAAGTGTTCCAAATTCCTCAAAATTGTGTTTCCCTCCATCGTCTTCCAGTACCTGTGTAGAATCAAGTAAATAAAAATCATTAGAAATATCTGAATATAATTGCGTAGTTGATTTAGGAAAATTAGCTGTAAAAATTTCCATCAGATCAGATAAACTCCCCTGAATATATTCATCAATAATTGGTTCAATTAGTTATATGCTCTCGTCTTCACTGTCCTAATTGTATAGTTGTTTGCACATGTTAAAAACATTAAGCTCCAACGTCATATTACCAAAGGACAAATTCATGATTCCATTCCTATAGTTAATTAAAGCGTTAGCTGTTCCTAAAAATGGACGACCAAGTATTATAGGAATTGACTTATAACTATCTGTAACATGTTGTGTTTCCAAGATAATAAAATCCACATGATATATGAATTTATCAACTTACAATAACACGTCTTTCGCAATTCCTTTCGGTACCTTGACTGATCTATCGATAAGTAAAAGAGTAGTCGAGGTTAGTCTTAACTCACCAAAATTAAGTTGTTGGTAATCCGAAAATGGAAGTAAATTGACACTCGCTCCAAGATCAAGCGAATCATGTTCAATTTTTTGATTTCCAATAATACATGAAATAGTTGGAAAACCAGGATCTTTGTATTTTAATGCATTATTGGTTGAGAGAATGGAACTTACCTGTTCAGCTAGAAAATCTTTCTTTCTTACCTAATATTTTCTTTTAAATGTGCACAATTTTTTCAGAAATTTGGCATAAAATGGTATATGTTGGATGACATCTAACAAATGAATATTGACCTTTACATGTTTGAATATTTCATATATCTCTGGGGAATGGTTAAATTTCTTTGTTTTTAATGCTTGAGGAAATGGAGGTGCATGAGAAAAATTGTTATCATCAACGATGTGTAATGGCTCATCAACCTCTTATTTACCCTCTGAATCTGATTTATTTTCAACTTCGTGAGGTTAAAAAATATGTCTGTGGATGACCTTACAACTACAAAGAGTAATAATAGATTTGACATGGTCTATATGTTGACTTCCAGAACTACCCTCGTGAGGGTTTTGACGACTCTTAGGATTTGACTGTGGTTGTGCAGAAAACTTTCATTTCTCATTAATGGTCAATTTTGGCAAAATTTTCTCTCAAATCATTCATTATTTGCACATTTTGGTTATTGATGAATTCCTGTTTCTCAATGAATGCATGCAAGGTATCCTCAATGGTTTTCCTAGGTGGTGGGACATATGGTGCATAATTCTGGGAATTTCAAAAATTCTGGTGTACCTGAGGAGATTGTTGCAATGGTTGTGCTTGGTTATCATTCCTCCAATTGAAGTTCGGATGGTCTCTCCAACCAGAATTGTAGGTTTGGGAGTATGTGTTTGGATTTGGTCTATTTAAAGTGTTTATGGAACTGACTTGGTCATGAAGACATTCTTGCAAGGCTGGCAAGGTTGTCCAAACTTGTGTGACATGTTCATTTGAATTACAGATTTGATAGATGACTTTTAGAACAGACTTGACATGATCACTCTTCCTCAATTGTAATGCCTCAACTTTTTTAGCTAGAGATGCATACATAGTAGAAAGGTCATGGTTTTCCCTAAGGTTAAACATACTTTTACCAGATAGTTATGGTTTTACAGACGACTCATAAGTGCCAACTGTGTCCCATTTTTGTGCATTCTCTGCTATGTGTTCTAAACTCATACAAACGACTCATAATGTATTTTCTGGATTTTTGTCCCTAAACTCATCATTACACATCATTTCTACTACTTGTCTACCTTGGGGTGTTAACCCCTCATAAAAGTAGACAACCGACCTCCATGTTTCAAACTCGTGATGTGGACAAACATTCAACATCTCTTTAAATCTCTCCCAACCTTTGTAAAGTGTTTCCCCCGAGTCTTGTGTGAAGGTTGTGATTCTCCTCTTAAAGGAGTTTGTCCTATGAAGGGGAAAAGAATTTTTTTCAGACACTGTTATTGCAAATCATCCCATATTCTATGGATCCTGACCTAAGGTTCTGCAACCACATTTTAGCTTTATCCTTTAAAGAAAAAGGGAAAAAAATTTAATCGAATTATATTCATGCTGTAATTTTAGTTTGTGCAAGTGTTACATACCTCTTCAAATTCCCTTCAGTGCTGATAAGGATTTTCTGATTCTAGAACGTGGAATGTGGGAAAAAGTTGGATGACATCTGGCTTAAAGTTAAAATGTGTTGCATCTGGGGGAAAATAATACAATATGGTGATCCTGTCCTAGTAGGATTCATGAATTGTCTGAGTGTCCTAAGATGATTAAGATCGCCATGATGAGACTCATTTTCTTCCTGACCAACTAGGTTTTCAACTTGGGCAGAAGGATTTTCATTTTGGTTCTCGGCCATTTTGATAGACGATGAAGGTGATAGAGACTCTCTATTTAATCTACCACTAGATGATCGAGACCAATGTTTCATGCAACCTAAATGTAGACTATATGATAAAATTTAAAAATGCATATGCAATACTTACAAAAAGAAAATAATAAATAAGTAGGGAAAAAATAAAATAAAAATTAAAACTAACAAAAAGTGAAAAGAAAAACAAATAAAAAAATAAAAATGCAACGATTTAGATCTAATAACGTCCTCTAATTCTTGTCAATTCAGATCTGAATTGAATTTCTCATTCAGCTGTCTCAATCTCTCGAATTAAGTTCTCACAAAAAATTATGTAAGAATCTCTGGATGTGGATGGTTCAAGAAATTATTTGGCAAAATACAAGATCCATTTTAATTTTTTTTTATCTCCTGTAACCTTGAAGAATTAAAAATAGGGTTTGTCTGTATGTGGAATTTTTGGGTTCATGATTCAGTTAGGATCAATCATGACATTTTGGATCTACAGAAATGCAAAGATGAAAGAAAATGAGATGCAGAAAAAATACAAAAATACAAAAGTACAAAAAATAAAAAGAAAGAAAAAAGAAAAAAAATATATCTATAAGGATTATTCTATCTACTAAATTTATTCCCCGGCAACGGCGCCAAAAACTTGACACACTCACAAAGTGGTTCTTTACTCCTAAGTATAAGAGTGTTGAAGTAATAAAATAACCCGGTAAGTCCGTGGTCGATCCACATGGAATAGATTTAATAGGATAAAATAACAATTTGAGTGAAAATGAAAAGACTAGATTTTTTTTGAAGTGATTGGAAAATTTTCAATTTGATTGCAACAATAAAATAAAATATCGGGGGTTAGGGGATTCGCTTTTAATATTAAATTTAGAAATCTCACTTGTTATAATATATAATTTGTAATTTTTGCCCAATTAATTTATTTTAGGAATTAATTATGCCAAAACATATAAAACCAGCCATAAAGGTGGTGATAACTTTTGTCTATAACAAGTCCAGTTAGGTATTCAATTATGCCAAATAAATAAAACCAGTCATATAGGCGGTAACAAAGTTTGTCAATATTTAATCCAGAATTAAATTAAATATTAATCATTAGATTTCAATTTATATATTTTAATATAAGTGAGATTAATTTAAATTTTCATATTAAAAGCTTCACCTTTTACCCCAGCAAAAAGAAATTAGCTACTCATAATTTTAAATAAAAACACACATAATTTTATTACAAAAAGAAAAAGAAATTACAAGAAAGCTTTTAAAAAAATAAAAATCCACCATTTTCTCTATCATTTTCTCCACCATTTCCTCCACCAAACATGCAAGCGTTTGGTGGAAGTTTGACAATTGTAAATTGTCATTTTCCATTTTTTTTTATGATGACTTTAATAATTACACATAACACATTATGAATTTTTCATCAATTTCTTCCTTGAAAACCTCATAATTAGAAAATCTTGTGAACTTTAAAGTTGTAGAGCTTTGAGTCTTATTTCATCTGGAACTGAAATCACCTTACTTCGATGTTGGAGTAAAATGTTATTGCCAAAATATGAAAATTACTCAAAATTGGAATTTCTGAAATTGTACACTGTTAGAACGTCATTTCAAGTTTATGGTCTCCAAAATCCAAATGTTAAGTCCATTTTTCTAGTTAAGCATTCAAAGTATTATTTCACCTACATAAGAAATAAAAATCACAATAAAAATATATAAAACATAAATTTAATTATTATTTCACAAATGTGCTAAATTAAGGGGATTAATGAAATAAATTTAATTATTATTCAAATCTCTATGATTAATTTTCTTTTTAATAAATATACAATTTTTAGTGTTCATAAAAAATATAACAACTATCCTAAGTACCTTAATGTATTCCCGTGGAATCTTTCGGTATAATCTAGAAAATTAGAGTGATAAGATCCTTTAGCATGCAGAATTCAACACGGACTCCATTAAGAACGAATAAATGTCATCAAGAATTAAGGACTAGTTCGGTTAGATGAATAAGAGTAATTGTTTCTTCCAAGAAAGAATATTAAATTGGGATGGTATCAATAAGTACAAAAATTAAGGACACTCTAGATACAATACTTTGGATTAGCTAAGAACAGTGCAATTATTAGCACTGACTTAGATATAGAGTGATGCCTACAATGTTTTCAAATGAGATGAATAAAATTAGCAAGCCCTTTAGAATTCACTGAAAATATGGCCACCATTGATAACCGGTCCTATTTGTAGTGAATAAAAACATATGGAATATCTTTGAGTTTCGTACTAAGTTTTCAAAAGGAGAGTAGTATCATTAGAGAGGAACATGACTTGCAATATCAAACATAGGGGTGACATAGATTTCCAAGGATTGGGATATTGTCAGATCAGAGTGCGTGATTGTGTATGAGATAGTTAATGACTCTCTAGAGTTAAGATACCAAATATGGATTGTTAGAAAAATTTTCCATAGAGGCTATTTCTTTAAGAGAGCTAAAAACTCGAATAAGTATAAAGATAAATTAGACAATAGATATTAGTATATATTGTCGATGACGTGAATGAGAGGAGGTCAATTTTTTAAGTAGAAATAGCGAGAGCTAAAATAAGTCAAAAAAATTATTATTATGTTGGGTTGAGTTCAAATTGAAGATATTGACTGAGTGATGAAATCATTAAGGGAAGGAATAATAGATCATCGTTTCTCCAAGAATAAAGAAGATAAATGGATTCGCTTAATATTTATATACAAGTAAAGACTTTGAAAGTAGCAGGATAAACAAGTTATGCTATCGATATATGAATAAAAATATGCATTATTGGGAGAAATCTAAGTCCTTTATATTGATAGAATCGCAAATCACTATCAGATAAGAAACCAAAAGAGGCAAATACTACGAAATGAGAGGTAAGAGTGGCCTATTCATTGAACAAGAAAGAATAGAGAGCAACAGATTAGTAAGAGGAAAAGCTTAGCCCATGTTAACCCTAAGAAGAGATGAAACAAATAAGACCTTTCTAACTTCTAAGGAATATAACCCTATTAAAGGAAGAATAAATAAATTGATCTCAGCTACATATCTTCTTCTCGTATAGAATTATATTTGTAGTAACCTAGTACGTCGGGCAATACTGGGACTAGATGGCGATGCCGCAAAGACCGGTTATGGTAGTAGTCTCCGAATAAGATTGCATGTACGATAAATTCAGGAGGTAGTAGAGACACCTAAACCATTAATTGAATATATATACACACAATATTATTTACCTAAAAAAACCTTTGAAGGGGCTACATTACGACGAAGTGTAAGGAATCCTCATAGAATGCTCGAAAGTCAAAGAAACATAGGTTTTTGAGGTTTGATATATTATCGGAGACAATGAAGTGGAAACAAAATTAAACTGGCAAGAATAACAATAAGTCATGACAATTAAAGGCTTGGATAGTTGTTATTACAAGAGCTTCGAATCAAGGAAGAGTGAGTTATATGAACTATGTTTTCTCTAGTTAGAATAAGATTTCATAGTCAGATCCATTGTATATGAAACTGATCAAAATAACCTCTAGATAAGGAACAAAGAATATAGTTTTTATAGATTTTTTTCAGATTTCGGTAAACTAGTAATGTTGCGAAGTATAAATAACCTCCTGAGAACCTGAAAAGTCATTGAAAGATTAATTATTTGGTTGCTGCTTAACTCGAGTATGATATTTATTCCAGGTCTAATATGATTCGAGGACGAATCATTTTTAAGGGGGATAATTGTAATGACAAAATTAACTTTGATATAAATTTTTTTCTCCAAGTTTAAAGAAAATTTTGGAGATGATTTAGTGGGCCCAATACTAGTTAAAATATTAGCAATATTTAAAACACATTCAAGGCTCAAAAGAAACAAAAAACCCAAGCCCATTCATCCCTTAAGTTTCGGCCAAGCTTGGAGAACTTTCTCCAAGCTCCAAGAGTTCTATAGAAAATAAAATAATAAAAATCTTCAATCTCTCTCTCTCCCACTCATTATAACCCATGAATTCGGTCTACCCAACCATCTTCTTCACCTCAATTTGAGAAAGAAAACACAGCCCCTTGATTCAAAATTATGCATTTTAACCCACCATTTTTCATCCTTCTATGCTCCATGTGCGCAAGAAAGGCAAGCAAGTCAAGCCCTACATTCCTCCCTCTAAGAACGAAACTTGATGTAAATTTGGGGATTCTTGGACTTTCGAACTTCCAAGGTAAATATCTCTAATTTCTTGCATTTTTGAGCTAATTAATTTAGGGATCATGCTTGCATTGGTAAATTTAACCTCATTTGATGATATGTGAAATGGATTTATTGGGGTTGTTGTAGATTCTCTAAACAGTTTGTAATGGGGGGTTTTCAAGGGTTGTGGGAAGGTTGTTTTGGTAGCATTGACGTGGCTATTAGGATTAAGTGAAAGAAATATTGGAGTTAGAGAGGAGGGGCTGATTTTCGATCAATGGAGGGTTCTTGGAAGAGATTTTAATTCAATAGGTGGCTATTGAGTTTAGGTGGAGGAAAATTAGTTGATGGAGATTTAGTGCATTAGAAGCTGTAAAATGGTGGCTTGTGATTGATGATAAGTTCGGCAATATTGGGGGTAAGATGAGGGTTGTTTTGGTTGTTTGATGAAGGCTTGATGCATGCTGAAATGTATTAGTAGTTCCAAAGAAGAAAGAATAAGTAGTGTTTGTATTAAATGTAATGCGTGTCCATAACGCGCACCTAGTATTTGATAAAATGACGATCTTAATAATATTAAGAAATAAATTAATTTTTATGTATGATAATGTGTGTTTAATGTGATCGAAAATCTTGTAGTAATGGCCAAATTAAATAAAGTCAAGAGAGTGGTGAAATTGGTATGTTGGACAATAAGCTTTAATGAAGTCACATTCTGGACATGTCGTAATGAACATGTTGTAACTTGAGGTTTTGATGTCTAAATGATAAACCGTAAAATTCTTAGTAAAACAGAGATATAAGAGAGTGACATATCCAAAAATCAGAATATTTGGACTTAATATGAAGCCAAACCGAATTTTTGAAGTTGGAAGACTTGCTGCCACTGCACCCAGTTTTTTTTCTGAATAGCTCATGAATTTCGGTTTAGAACTTGAGTTTCCGAAGTCAAAACTAAGATCCGTAAAAACCGACATAAACTAGGCACACTAAGGTCCATTTTATTAAAATTTCAGCCCTTGATTCTATCCCAATTAATTAAGTGAATTTTTGAAGTTAACCTTTGAGTAGGGGATTTTAATGATTAGACAGAATTTGAAATTTCGCTACTGTACATCCATTACTTGGAATCTAGGTCTGTAAAATTCTTAGATAATCTGAGTACCTTGTCCTTTAGTGAATTTGGGATTTCATGCACTGTATAGCTATAACATCCCGGTGATTCTGATCACTATTATATTAGAGGAGGCATGATACATGATAAAAATCATGTTCAAGCATGTATATGCTCATGAAATTACTTTTTGGACATTCAATAAATTCCTCGCAGTTTCGATACGGAATTTAGCCTAAGATTCAATCCGGATAGCCCTTAATATTTGGGCCCTACCTTTCTCATATGATCTTTGATTTTTATGAATTATATATCGTTAGAAAGCTAAGACCGAGACCTACAACTTCAATGTTGGACATTTCTCTAAATTCGAACCAGAAACAGGTAAAACATACAGCTAAAAAATTTGGATGAATAATACCCGATGACTAATCTAGAGAATTCTCAAAGTTTCTGATTTTTGTCACCATTAAATCATTTTTCAATCAGCACCTAGTATAAAAAGGTAGTACTATTCACTTAGTCTCATTCCATTTCATATTCAACTTAAGATGTTAGAGGTTACCCTAATTCGCTTCATCGAAGAATATTACAGACGATAATCTATAATCGAGAAACTCAATTAGAATATAATGTGTGAAACATGCTTCGAAATTAAACTAAGCTTCTCAATTCAACTAATCTATAAGCACCACATGATGTATTATGCTTGCGACTTATCATAATACGTGTATATGTGTCGATATGAAACCCTTAGGGTGGCCTCTAACATCTTAAGTTGAATATGAAATGGAATGAGACTGTTTCTGTCATGCATCGCGACACTATGTCTGATGTGTCATGACGCCAATGAAAACAGACCCCCAGTGATAGCATGTTTTGTTTCGCATCGCGACTCTAAGAGTTCCGCATCGTGATGCCCACCTGACCAGACCCAAGGTAGAGCCTCTGCTTATTACATATCACGATGTCAAATGCTGAGCATCGCGACGCTCACACGATCAGGCCCGAGGCAGTGAGCCTCTGATTCTTACGTGTCGCGACGCTGGGTGTTGAGCCTCGCGACGCTAAGCCGATTTCAGGGCCTAACATCAACTCTTCAATGACATACCAGCCAGATTCTAAATCAATGAGTGGACCATTTTCTCAAGTTGTATTTACTTATATGTTTTTTAATTGAAACTTACTTTTCCGCATATAGGGTGTTAGCCAAGTTTATTTCTAGATGTTTTATGAATAAAAATGTTTTCAGAAATATTTTAGAAGTGATGATTTTTAAAACATGATTTTGATGATTTTTGGAGGCATGGGGGAAAAACCCACCTCAGTTGTGTAACATCCTCATTCCGGGGATGCTACTGGGAAGGAATAGGCCGTCTTATCCGCCTAAGCCTGTGATTATGAATAACACAACTAATCTCATTTCAAACATAAACTCATGCATAGGGATCATCGCCTCATTCAATAACTTAAAAATGCATCTAAATGCTCGTAACTCAATACTCAATAACATTGCATCTAAATGGACACTTCCAACTCTTACACATACGAACTTTACTAAACATATATCTGATGCATGACTTTACTGTGACTCTGACGGAACTCTGTATCTCACTTGATCTGGTGGACTCAACACCCTAGTAACTGCCATCAATATCCATCCTCTCGAGCTCGTCTTCGAGTAACCTGAAAAATAGAAACACTGAGAGTGGGGGGTTAGATCGTTTGAACGACCTAGTGAGTGGACTGTTTAAAACATTAACTAAAATGCTTTTTGAAAATCCATGGTTCTAAAACCAAATTCATCTCAAGGAAATCATCTATTCTGGAATATCTTTCCTTATCTGAAAACAATTCACTTTTTGGAAAAATTTTATGAAAACTGCTTTCGATATGTAAATCTCTGAAATTCTCATAAAACAGTTTCTTTTGAAAACTCTTTCTTAAAACCATCTTTTCTAAAAATCTGTCTCTGAAAATCTATTTCTGAAAATCTGTTTCTGAAAAATATATAGCTGAATATCTGACACATGGGGGCGTTACGTCTCGCCGTCCTCCCATATGCGTAATCTGGTGGTATTGGGGCGTTACGTCTCGTCGTCCCCCAAGCCACAGAACTGGAGTCGGGGTGCAGATTTATGCTACCCTACTGACTCAGAATCTAGGATCTATGGGCATTTGTCATCCATAGTCCTGAACTATGTGTGCACACGATATCTATATCCGTCAATTTCATATCTGTGTCAAGTTACATCTGAGGTGGGTTCTTCCCCATGCCTCCAAAAATCATAAAATTCAAGCTTTTGAAATAAATCTTTCTAAAACATCATTAATCGTAAAACAACTGTAATAAAACTTTGGCAAACGCCATATGTGCGGAAAAGTAAGTTTCAATTCAAAAATATATAAGTAAATACGATTTGAGAAAATGGTCCCCTCACGGATTTTTGGATCTGATTGGCATTACTTTACTTCACTGAAGGAATTTAAAGCTCTTGCGATGATCTATAACTGAGAAACTCAATTAGAACATAAGGTGTGAAACATGTTTTGAAATTAGATTGAACTTCTCAATTCTACTAATTTATCAACACCACGTGATGTATTATGATCGTGACTTATCATATTGCATGTATATGACTCATATGAAACTCTTACGGTGGTCATACAAGTGAAATCAACTATCCATTTTCAAATTATCACAATTCCATCCTTCAATTATCATCACAACATCAAATTCCAAAAACGTCAATTTGCTTATCTTTTAGAGTTTCCTACTTTAGGGGTTTCTCAAAATCCTAATTTTCTTAACACCATAACCACATAAACATCATTAACCACAATTCAACAATATCCCTTAATCATTAAATCATCAAAACATCAACATTTTAAATTTGGGTTAAAGTTTCCTTACCTTATCTCACCTGCTATTGTTGCGATATTTTATATCATACCGCAAATGTACGGTGTCAAGTTTTAGTATAAATGAGTGTAGAGTGTCGAATCCACAAAGATTGTATTGACTCGCACTAAATACTATAATTGATAATCATAATTTTATTTAGAAAATAAATAATAAAGATTTAACTAGATAAATAATATATAAAAATATTTAGATATGAGGAACTAATACGATAGAGATTCCAGAGTCTGATTTCACATAGCTATCCTCTATATATTTGTCATGCCAAACAACTTGTTCAATTGTATTGTTTATAAGTCAAGAATCCTCAAGTATTCACTCGCTCTCTCGAGTAACAGTGAAAATATTATCAACTACAGATTTCGATATTCCTATAAAAATCTAGTAGTTAACAACTCATTACGTCTTGTGACTCTATGTTAATGACTTCAAAGGCACTATAGATTCTCTCGAATTCTATAAAATCCTAAGTCATATTCTCTAGATCTTATGCAAAATCCCCTCTCCCGAGTGATAGATTCTAAACATGCATCATCTCAAATTGTGGCATGCAACCAAGAAGCATTAAACTCAAAAGAATATAAATAAAGTGAATAAAATTTCATAACAAAATTGACAAATAATACAAAGGTTCAAGCATCAATTACATCATTCTCCAGAATTAAGGAGTTGGTTCATGACTAAAGATACAAACAATGAAAACAAATCATGAATCTAATGAAAATCATTAGAGTTCTAAGAAAGAAACAAGAAGATAAAACCCGAATTGAATCCCTTTATCTTCGGACGTCACTGCCTTCGTCTCCTATTGTCACTATTCAATCCTCCTACTTGGATCTCTCTAAAATTAAAAGTTTTGTGTTTTGTGCTATGTATTAGCCCCCTCCTTGAGTCTTGGACGAACTTCTTTATTTGTAATAAAGCCTTGGGGTCCTTATGCATGTAAAACCCTAAAATTAGGTGTTTATGGTCGCTCCGGGGTGCCGGAAAGTTGGCGCCGCGGTGCCAAAATCTCTGTGTTTATGTATGGAACCGTGAAGAGGCGCCGCAGCGCCATAAGTTGGGCGCCGCGGCGCCAGTCACAAATTCTGGCTGATGTTTTCTACGTTCTCCGCTTTTCCCGAGTGCTTCAGATACGTCTGTATGGTCCCAAAACACGTATAATTGACCCAAGATCCATATATTAATGCTTCCTACAAATAAAACATAAAAGAATTACAAAATGTATTAAATGATACTGAATCTAACAAAATAGTAAGCTAAGAATGCATGAATAAGTGGGTATAAACCACACTTATCAAACACCCCCAAACTTAAGATTTTGCTAGTCCCGAGCAAAAGACAAAATAAAAAATAAATAAAATTAACAAAATTAACTAGGCCACTTTCGTAGGGATCATGATTGCATTTAGCGTATGCAACAAGCCTTTAAACCCCCTAGGCGGCCCTAGTGGATGAGTTTAGTCCCGTGAGGCTTACAACGATGACACCCATAAACGTCATTCACAAACATGCAATCATGATAAAAATAATAAAAAGCAAATAACATAATCCCGATAGTTTTGCATAATATTGTCCTCAAAGAATGCTTGTAACTGAAATCAGAGACATTCAAAGTACGCAATTGCGACTAAAATCTAAGTTCTTGAATAAATAATCTAAGCAAAACTCACAGTGTGTGTAATGTTTGTTCACAGCTCGACTCATAAGTAAGCCAACTCAATGATTTCATCTCAAAAATTGAGATCCGATGGGTCAAAACCAACCTAGATATCTCAATTTTACTATGTACTTGCTTATTCTTTGCTTTGTATGGTATGATTTTATTTTATTTTTCTTTATTTTTTATTTTTTAAAATTTCTTCTATTTTTTTTTTTTTCAACAGACCTACCTTTTAAGGTAGCATTTTTCTTCATGGTGGTCCTAACAGTCGCCCATGAGTAGCTTCACGTTTATCGGTTATAGGTTATTTCTTTTTATTTTCATACCATACATCATAATAATAACATATTGAAATTCATATCTAAGCAAACTGTCATTCATCGGAAAATAATTTCTTTAACTCGTCACTTTCTCAACTACCTAGGTTCTTAGCTCTAAAAACCTATTATTAAGTGCTTGCGAGTCCAACCTAGATCACCTACTCAAGGCATCAGAAAAAAATCAATAGAGACTTATCGTTTCTAAAATTTCATTTAAATCGAACAAATTCATCATTAGACTTATGCTTTACTATCAAGGATATTAAACAAAAACATTTTTTTTTTCTTAAAACTATAGCAGGAACTATCACTACAAGCACACACCCCCAAACTTAAAACTTGCATTGTCCTCAATGTATGATAAACATAAAGAAATAAAATTAAGGAACAACACTACCGTGCATGGAGTTGATCAGGCTCCTGCTGGTAAGAATTTGGCTGCGCGGGCTTTATGTGTTTCGTGCTACCTGCGTAAATAACATTCAAACAAATAAATAAATAAATAGCACACAATAAAAATAAAAATAAAAATAAAGTAAAGAAATTAATAATAAAAAAATACAAGGGTTGCCCCCCGCTAGCGCTAAGTTTAACGTCTTCTGCCAGACGAAACCACCCAATTGATCATGGTGGCTTCTTCTTTTGTATCCACTGACTGCTTTGACATTAAAATGTTAGCTTGGCGGGCTGTTGTAATTTATCCATGATTGCATCCAACCCCTAGCTTGGTCTCTCAAGGAAAATGGAAATAGTCTCAACCTAATAGTTTCTTTGGGTACACCATTCATCTTAATGGTGTCAGCTATCTCTAGGAACATCCTTAAATGAATGTTGGGATCCTCGACAGCTGATCCCCCATATTGGTTTTGTTGGACCATGTTAATAAAAGCAGGTTTCAATTCAAAATTATTGGCATCAATTGGTTGATATGAAATTCCAGAATAATTATCCTCAATGACAGGTTTAAAATGATCGGAAATTGGTACCAGTCGTGGGACATTTTCTCTGTTTTCATCTGCAATTGGTACTTGCCGTGGGTTATTCCCTCTATTTGCTTCTGCCATTGTCGTTACTTCACTCCTTGCTTCCTTCTGAGTCTCCTTGCAGTGCGTTCTATTTCAGGATCAAATAATAGTGAGTCAAGGCTAACTTTTTGTCTCATTCACTACAAAGTATCAAATAAGATCAAACAGGAACACAGTGAATTTAAATAAAAAGACTTAAAAAAAATAAACTTCTAAATTAACGCTAAACTTATTTGGTAATAGTATTAATGTGATCTAAACAATCAATCCCCGGCAACGACGTCAAGAACTTGTTGGGATATTTTATTATCGTACCGCAAATTTACGGTGTCAAGTTTTAGTATAAACGAGTAGAGTGTCGTACCCACAAGGATTGAAATCTAAATTACACTAAGTACTATAATTACTAACCTTAGCCCTATCTAGACACAGAAAAATCAGATTTGAAATTAATTGAAGAACCAACACAATGCTAATTAAAGGCAAATTATTGAAAAACTAAATAATACGAAAGGAGAATAAATCCTAGAGTTTGATTTCACCTAGCCATCCACTATGTAATTATTCATTCATTTATCTCATGTCAAATTCCAAGTTTATAAGCCAAACCATAAATTTCTCCACTCATTCTCTCAAATACCAATGGAGGTATTGTCAAGTGTCAAAAATCAATATCTCTATAGACTCCAACAATTAACAATTGATTTAGTACGGTGATTCTTATTAACTGCTTTCAAGAGTTATAAATTCTCTCGAACCCTATAACATTCTTGATTATATTTCTCAATTCCTACTCAAATCTCCCCTCTCGAGTGACAGATCTAAGTATAATATCATTACAATTGTGGCCAGCAAATATAAAGCATTAAACATAGAGATGATATAAATAAACTTTCAAAGAATTATTATGAGATTCAATTGATACTTAATACATAGTTTCAGGCAATAGGATACATCCAACCCTAGAATAAGAAAATTAGCTCATGGCTATTTCAAAACAAAACAACAATCTTGAGAAATACATCACAATATTAAAAAGAATCTAGGAAGAAAATAAAAGAATGGAACCCGAGACAGATTCCTTGTAATTCCTGGAGTCGATGCCTTCTTCTTTTCTAGATCTCCCAATCTGCTTCTTGATAATTGATGTCTTCTTTTTAGGGTTTTTCTCCTTTTTCTCTATGTTGTGTAATGAGTCTTATTTATAATCTTCAAGTTTCCCAGTCACGCTCCAACTCTATCTCCTCGCGTGAGTTTTTTTTATATTTTTCTTTCTAACTGGCGCCGCGGCGCCATATGCGCTGGAGTTAGTATGGAAACTCAGCGCCGCGGCGCAAGTCTTCTTTTCAGGTTCCTTGAAGGCGCCATGACGCCTTATTGAGCTACAGGTTATGCGCCGCAGCGCCTTTGTCTACGGTCACTTCTCTCGGCGCCATGGCGCCTAACTCACTGGAAATTGTATGGCTTTCTGGCGCCATGGCGCCAGGTCTTCTTGTATGCCGAATCTCAGTTCTGACCATTTTGTTTCCTGTCATCACAGCACTAAACAACTCCAAAAGCACATTAAATAATACGGAATCCAACAGAATAATAAGCTGACGGTACCGAATTGGTGTGTAAATTTCACACTTATCAATGGTAAAAATAACTTACTCGTATTTGGATATTAGTAAAATGTGAGGAAAAACATGTTCCTTATAATCAAGCCATTGAGAGGTTAGCGGTTCAGTATCTCCGGCATAAGGCAAATAATACAATTTTTCCTTTGATGTCTCGGAAACATTGTAAGGATCCTAAATTTGCTATAGGTTTTCCATAGCTGTCCAAGATCAATTACGAGTTACCCAAAGAGTTTGAGGATTCGTATCCCAAAACATATATGAGTTGGGACTCTAAAATTGGGAACATTATTATTGTAAAATATTAATTTTTCATGTTATTTCTGTGTGTAATAATTTGTTATTTCACAGCATGTAAACATTGTATTTATATGTATGGATGTTCTATGTTGAATTTAATTTATGTAATTAAATCAATGAGTGTCATTTACATTAATTGTCACATGATTAGAATGTTCTAAAAATTTATGTAATTTTTAGAAAATGATTTTACATGATTGATTATGTTGATAATATTTTTAAAATTCATAATCATTATGAATCAATCGTTCATTAGAGAATCAATGGTACTTAAGGTAAAAATAATTAGAGGGGTATAACGGACATTATGACCCAGCTCTAATTACGAGATACTTGTGAATGGTCAATTTATATGTAATGACTATATCGATGGACACCGACATAGTTCGGCTTATTATATCATTTATGGCAACGAGAGTGCAACTTCGGGTTTTTAGTGGAATAACCCGGAGTTAATAATTCAAAATATTTAATTAAGAGCTTAATTAATATTTTGAGATTATTGGAGCTCTGAACTGTAGGTCCATTTGGTCCCCGTGCTAGCTCAATTTACTATAGCGGATTTAGTATAATTGGATAGTCCAATTATATACTCACAAAGGTATAAATATTATTAATATGATTAATAATATAATTTGTCACACTTGGAACTATATATTAAAAGTTAATATATGATTTATATAATAAATGATTATATGATAATTATTTATTATTATTAATAATTAAATTATATATGATATAATTTAAATGAAGGCTAAAGTTGTAATTTCCAAATTAAAGTGTCTTGGAAACCTTTGATTTAATTTTGGAAGTTACAAATCTATAATGGTATTAAACCCTTTTGATTTTCTAACATCTTTGGCTTTATGGAAAACTAATACAATTGTTACAAAAATAATATAAGAATATATGCCTTTGCCGAATTTTTTATATGAATAAAGGGAATTGATTTGTTTTTTTTGGAAACAAATAATCCTTGGCATTAATTTGGAAATTATGATTTTCAAAATAATTAATTGCTTATTTAATTTTGTAACATCTTTTCAATAATGGTAATTGAAAATTTGATGTTACAAAAATTGAATAATTCCTTGTCATGGCTGATTATTGCATGAAGTGGGAGGGTTTGGTTGTTTTGTTTTGGAAACAATTTGACCTAAGTATATAAAGAAAATTTGATTTTCTTTTGACTCATCTCTTAATCTTGCAACCCTAGCCACCTTCTTCTTCTTCACCATTCTCTCAAAAGTTGAGAAACTCCATTGAAGAACATAAGAAGAAAAATAAAATATTATCTGTGATTAAATCTCTAAATCGTTTAGGGATTTATTTTGTGAGTGTAACCCACACTACTTTCCGTTGGTTACGAGTCATAGCACGGAAGACTTTGTGGTGTCGAACAAATCATCATTTTCTTCTATTTCCATAGGTCACGTCATTGCCGCCCATTGCCTTGTTGTTTCAGGGCTCGATTTGTTTTCGTTTTAATTCGGAATTTTGGGAAACACCTTGGGAAATTTTTTGGGTTGTATTGTGGTTGTATTTTGAAGGAAAAATCAGACCTATAACATCACTGCAGGTCACGCAAATCAGGGGTTGGTTTGGGTGCAGTTTGGGTGCATAACGGGTCCAAAACAGTCCATTATTTCACTGCAGTTCGGGGGCTGTTTGGGGACTGTTTCAGGGGCGTTCCGGGGCAGAAATCTTGTCCGAAACAGAAGCAAAATTTCAGTACACCTGCTGGTTGCATTCGGCTAAAGGAAGGGAAAAGCAGAAATTTTTTTCAAATTCGATCCGTGTGCCTAAGCCGCTTCCGCTGCGCGAGGAAAGCTTTTCCTACACAAAACCCTCAACTCAATTCGGGAACAAGACCCTCAACTCAATTCGAGAACAAGACCTTCATCTCAATGAAGGGGTTTTAGGGGCTAAATCCGGTAAAGCAACGGAAACAAAGGAAAATCAAATTTTTCGATTTCAAAACTTTTTCTCGGATTAATTAAATAAACATATTTATTTAAATACCCAATAATAAAATTATGAAATAAAATTCAATAAATCAAATTTATGTGAATTTACCGAATTGCCCTTACACTTGGCATTTTGTTCATTTTAGTCCGAAATTGTTCAAATCAATTTTGGATGATTCTAAATCATTTCTAAGATGAATTTAACATGTCCCAAATGTCAAAATACCAAAAGCAACAAAAATCTCAATTTTGAGTGCTTTGGCCGAGAGCCTCCATTAGGGGGGGTTTTGTGCATTTTCCACTTTCATGGTTCAAAACACATCAAGGCAAAATCCAATCAACCCAATATTTTACATGCATCATATAAACATCCAAATACACCATATAAATGAAAATCCCCAAATTTGGAAGTGGTCTTAAATCCTAATTTTTCAATTTTTTCAAATTGGACAAATTAGACCAAATTGGTTAAATCCAATACTTCAATCATGTTTCTTCCATCCAAATCAAGTCTCAACACAATTAACTAACTATAGATAAAATCTAGGTCATTTAAGAGTGGGTCAACAACTCTAGATTAGCAACAAGGTTCTAAAACCATAAAAGGATGCTTATTACTACACTAGTAACAATCTTCCAACATCACACATGCATTACACCTTCATCAAACTTTAATCCATCAAAAATAAAAAGAATAAAGAATGGAAAAACTCAAGAACATCACAAGATGTTGCCAAGAACAAGAGCAACAATTTTCTCTCTAATAACAAGTTGGAAATACTTACATAAATCCAAG